>CABHPR010151986.1:0-40857 GCA_902168415.1 Peromyscus melanophrys | reverse complement strand
TGATGGTCTAGTAAAGAACTGGCCAATAGCAAGGCAGGAGAGAGGATAGGCGGGGCTGGCAGGCAGAGAGAATATATAGAAGGAGAAATTTGGAAGGAGAGATCAAGAAGGAGCCAGAGAAGGGGAGGACGTTAGGGGTCAGCCACCCAGCCACACAACCAGCAAGCCATAGAGTAAGAGTAAGAGAACAGGGAAAACCCAGAAGCAAAAGGTAGTTAGGATAAGTTAGGTAGAAAAGCTGGCAAGAAACTAAGCTAAGGCCAGGCATTCAAAAGGAAGAATAAGCCTCTGTTTGATTTAATTGGGACCTAGGTGGCAGATCCCCAAAAAAAGAGCAAAAACAAGTAACAACACCTGGTTCTTTGGGGATGTCTGTCCCAAGGGGAGCTTAGTTCTCAAGTACAAAGTTCAGACACCTTGGGCTGTGTGTATTAGAGAAGCTATGTCTGCACTCTTAGCAGCCAGGTCATTCAGCCAACGTTAGCTACCAATGAAGTGAACAAGGCCTCTGGAAGAGCCAATACAGTTGAGCCTTCAGTTCAGGGGAGCCCCAGCGAACCTCGGACTGTGATCACAAGAGACTCCACATGAAGATAACACAGCTATACCCTTACCAGAATTTTGACCCACAAAATAAAGATTAAACTACCAGTGTGGTTGCTTTAAGGGGTCAAGTTTGGGGTTGCTTTGTAACTCAGAAATAATAGCTGGTTTAAAAACCACGAAAGCTTTTCCTACAGAGGTGATAAAGCAAGATTGGATGCATTCTGCAGAGATTTGAAATTTCTCTAAGCTCTGATCTGGGGATTTCTCAAATCCGTGGTCATTCTAGACAAGCACCATGCTCCCTGAGGCACCTGTCTCATCTAGTGTGGCCTAGCACCGTCTCACGGTCATTCCCCAGAGCTCGCAGCTCTGTCCCTCATTCTGGATGCTAGCAGCGGGGAGCTGGTGTCTCTCCTTCTCACGGGTGCTGTTGTTTTACCATCAGAAGACTATACTGTTTTTGAAGAGGAAGTAGGAGCGTGGATTCCAGAGTCCAAAGACAGGAGTTCAAATCCAGATTCACTCACATCCCGATTCTGTCATCTCAAGGAATTCAGCAGCACAAGCCTCACTTTGCTCTATCTGAAGATGGGGGGTTGGGGGGAGGATAAATCCTGTCCCATGTAAATGTTGGGAGGTCTCCTAGTTAGTTTCAACTAATTTGACATAGCCCAGAGTTATCTGAGAGAGTCTCTAATCTGATTGCCTTTATCAGATTAGCCTGCAGGCATGTCTGTGGGAGAGGGTGGTTGATTGCTAACTGATGCTGGAGGGCTCAGCCCACTGTGGGCGGTGCCATCTTTAGGCAGAGTGTCTTGATCTGTATCAGAAAGCTAGCTGAGCAGAAGGTTGGAAGTAAGCCGGTAAGCATTCCTCCATGGTTTCTACTTTACCTTCCTGCCTTGCTGGGGCTCCTGCTCTGATTTCCTTCAACAATAGACTATAACCTGAAAGGTGAAATAAACCCTCTCCTCGCCACGTTGCTTTGGTGATGGTGTTTATCGTAGCAGCAGAAGGCTAAGACAGGAGCCCTGAGCACAATCACACTACGAGACCTTGGGGGTGTCAGACAGCTTGAGCCCCTTCATACCTTTTCACTCCATTTTTAAAAACTCGAAAACACAGAGTATATAAAAAAGAACAATCATCCATATTCAAATGATTGGGAATTACCACATTGACATATTTGTTCTGTTGTTTTTGAGACAGAGTCCCATGTAGCCCCAATTGTCCTTGAACTTATTATGTAGCTGAGGATGGCCTTGAACTTTTGATTCTTCTGGCTTCATCTCTTGAGTTCTGGGATTGCAGGTGTGTGCTACCATGCCCAATGGATGCAATGTTGGGACTAGAACCTAGGGCTTTGTGCATGCTAGGCAAATACCCTGCCAACTGAGCCACATCCCCAAGCACCACATTAGTATCTTATTTATTCCCGGTTCTCAAAATTTTTTAAGTGTGTGTGTGTGTGTGTGTGTGTGTGTGTGTGTGTGTGTGTACACTCCAGAAGTGATATCTACTGTGTTCTTCATTGCTCTCCACTTAATTTTTAGAGACAGGGCCTCTCACTGAGCATGACGCTCACTAATTTGATTCCACTGGCTGGCTAGCAAGCCTTGGGGCTCTCTTGTCTTGCTTCCCTAGCGCTGGGATTGCAAGCATGTGCCCAGCTTTGCTGTGGGTGCTGGGACTCTGAGTTCGAATCTTTATGCTTGTTCAGCAAGTACCTTATTGATGGAACCCTTTCCCAGACTCTGATCCCCAGTTTTTTTTAAATTACTCTTGTTTTTGTAAAGCTGAGAAATATTACATATTTATTACAAATTATTTAACCATGCGAAACCAGTACCCACCCCCCGAATATGGAATATGTTGTGAAGGTATAAGTCACTTTATATGGGGCCCTGATAAGCATTTCTACATATTTTTAGTTTCTTTTCCTGTTGCTGTGATAACATTCTCCGATAAAAGCAACTTCAGGGAGTAAAGGCTGAGTTTTGGCTCACAGTTTGAGGGTGGAGTCCATCATGGCAAGCAAAGGTGGCCAGAGCTTGAAACTTTGATTGCATCCACATCAGAAAGCACAGAGCAATGAATTGATCACGCTCAGCTCCCTTTCTCAACTTTACGAAGTCCAAAATCTCCTGCTGAGGGAAAAGGTACTGCCTGCAGTTGAGATGTCTTTCCACATCAATTAACACTATCAAAATAATCCCCCCCAGGAATGCACAGAGGCCTGTCTTCCAGATGATTCTAAATCCTGTCAAATTGATAATGAACACTCACCACCACACTGCAACACTTAGATATTTCTCTAGCAAGTCTGCAAGCCAGGCCTACTTTTAAACACAGGGAATCGGTTACATGAAAAGAAGGCTAATCATATCTGCTGCCTCCTCTTTAGATGCTCTCTGCTTGCGGGTCACTTTTTTTTTGTTTGTTTGTTTTGTTTTTTTGGTTTTTCGAGACAGGGTTTCTCTGTGTAGCTTTGCGCCTTTCCTGGAACTCGCTTTGGAGACCAGGCTAACCTCGAACTCATGGAGATCCGCCTGCCTCTGCCTCCCGAGTGCTGGGATTAAAGGCGTGCACCACCACCACCGCCTGGCACGGGTCACTTTTCGAGTGCAGTTGTTCCCCGACTTTGACTCACTAAGGAATGATACCCGTCATTGCCCTAGTCAAAAGAAGAAACAAACGCCCTGCCTTCCATGTCAGCTCTCTCCCACGGCCCGCTGCCCACTTGGCTTGGCTTGTCTTCTTACCTGGGATGGCTGTTGTAGAACATACTGTTTCAGAACCAGGTTTTACGCTTTAATCTGTGTTTGATGGAGCATCCATCTGTCATGAGTGTGTGATGCCCCAACCTTGCATCGTCTGAGCAGAAATGTAGGCCCCCGACCCTGTGACTGTTCCACCTCTGCACGGAAGGGCCACGGTTCTGCTGTTCCCGGGCCACTATCCTCCTTCATAGACAGAACTAGGTACAGCACAAACACCTGTGGTGACCTTGGAGGCTGTACATGTGGACAGTCTTTCCTGAGGATGGATTTTGAGTTCTCTGGAAGTCTCTAGGCGCCGTCTAGTCCCCCAGTTCCTGGTAGGAGCTTTTGAGAATAGAAACAGGCATGAAAAGTGCTCAGAAATCAGGAGCACTCAACAAAGCATGGCTTCCATTTCTGCTGGCCACGGACCTGAGTCCCCACATGTGACGAAGCAATGCTGGCTAAGAAAGGCTGCAGCAGCCTCCTCCTCGCCTTCCTTGCGCAAAGCACTTAGAGTTAACCGAAACTCCAAGTCTTCCTAGGGCTTTAGAACCCAGGTCTCTCTGACCCTCCCTGTTCTTCCTCCCTAAAGATTGTGGTGGGGGCTCTCTCTGTGAAGTTCCCTATGCCAGCTGAGGAAACAGCTTTCCAAAGAAATATGAAGAGGGGGAGGACTTGCCGACTATAAAGATGTGCCTTTGGAATAAGATTATTTCTCTTTTAAAAGTACCTTACCAGCCAGAAAGATGGTTCATCAAGTAAAGGTGCTTGCTGCCAAGCAAAATGAGTTTGATCCCCAGGAACCACACAGTGGAAGGGGAGAATTAAGCCTTAGAAACGGTACTCTGACCTCCACACATGTGCTGTGGGACACACACACACACACACACACACACGCACACACACACACACACTAAATAAAATACAGTTTTTAGCCTTGCCCATTTTTACATATCCTAGTACCTAGCAGATGATCAAAGAGCCAAGAAATGCTCTTTTCCTAGAACACAGACATGGCCCACATAGGGTGAAGGGGATGTCCCCCCCTCCTCTGAAGGTTTGATTCTTCTGAAATAAGCAGACACTCAATTAACAGGAGGAAAGGTGTGTAAATTAGCAGCAGCCTTGTGCACCTAGGAACCATGCTTGAGTACAAAATGAGTTTCATCAACCCCAAAGGGCCAGGTAGTTAAAAAGCTTAGATGTTCTCTCTGTAGAGGGGAGGGGAATGGACGGTGGGCTCTTAGAGAGGGGCAGTGTTGAAGTTTAGATGAGAAATGTCCCTAATGGCTCACATATTTGAACACTTGGTCCCTGGCTGGTGGCGCTGTTTCAGAAGGTTGTGAAGTGTTAGGAGATGGAGCCCTGCTGGAAGACATGTGTCACTAGGGGCAGCTTTGAGAGTGTAGAGCCTTGTACCCTTCCAGCTCTTTCTCTCTGCTTCAAGGTTGCAGCTGAAGATGTGATCTCTCCTCCCCAGCTACAATGCCTATCGGCTGCCATGTCTCCCCCATCGTTATGGACTTCATCTGGAAGCATAAACCGAGATAAGCCCTTCGCTGAATTGCTTTTATTATGTGAGTGTTTTATCACGACAGAAAAGTAATACAGGTAGGGAGTGGGGTTCTTGTACTTTGTTTTGCTTTAGGAGAAATGAACAGGTAGCAGAACTGGACAATAGGCTTAGACAAAGCTTTGAGGAGATGGCTTGACAAGTTGCCCATGCAGAGAACGTCTCTCAGGCATGGTCCTTGGAGCACATGACATCTTTAATGTAAAATGTGGAGGCCCTTCTAGTCTTGGGTTCTGAGTTCTTCCCTGAGTAAGGACATTTAAGGAGGAAGTCCAAGAATTTCCTCCAGTCACACAAGGGGCTGCAGGGTGAGCACTCTCCCACACTTGGGGGAAAGCAGCAGTTAGTGAGCAAGATCTGCATTCCAGGGAACCTGAAGGCCTTCCAGTCTCCTTTACCTCAAAGCATGTCAAAGCTTCACACTGTGGGGTATAAGTTTCTGATCCCAACAGCTGCCTTTCCTAGTATCCCTGTGTTTAGGCTGACTTTGGAATTAAGTCGCAGAGCCTAGGCAGAAGTGATGTCATTCATCTCCATACTTGGCCTCCTGTAGGCTAGCAGCCATGCTCGTTCCCCTTGGACTGCTTCACTATAACAGGACACCTATCCCAGCCCTCATTCCCAGGGCAAACCTGGGAACTTCTCATTGACAATGGCAGGGAGAGAGGCTGGATCCCGGAAAGTCTGCTAGGAGACAGCCCTTCTTACAAGAACCCTCACTGGGTAGGAAAGAGACAAAATAAACTTGCATTGTGTGAAATCACTGAGCCTTCAGACTTGATCTGTTGCTCACACAATGAGCCCACACACTGGGAAGCCCCTGCCCACTTATCTAGAGTTAACTGCTGTTGTCAAATCCAATGCATGGCGAATGTAATCTGACAAATCCTTCATTTGCTTGGCAGCCCTTCAGGTTCTGACATCAACTGTTATTGTGCGGCATGACAACTAGGCACCAATAATAAACATTTCACAAAGATGGTTGTAATAACTTTCGCTTTTCAAAAAAAAAAAATCAACTAATTCCCTCTGCTTTCTCCCTCCAGCACCTACGCCTGGCATCAGTCAATAATTGCTTTTGACACCATGCACATTTTCACCCTCATGGTGTGAATAAGCATCTGAGGTCTAGAAACGTAGACTTGATGATCCTGCTGCAGTCTAGAATTGTCAGGCTATGGCTGTGAAGGGCAGCAGGTGTTTCTAACCTCAAAGATGCCATACTGGCATGGGAGTTATTTTGAGCCAATACTAATAGAGAAGAGGACAAGAAAATCTCTCTGTCTATTTGCCTAATAACAGAAAATAGATTTGTGTTTACTGTCTCCCTTCTCTACCTGGAAGGGCAGAAATGAATTATTAGAGCAAACCTCACCCCTGGGTGAAGCTGCGTAACAAACTTTGCTCCCACTTGCCGTTATCTACTAGTAGGTTTCCCTGTATTCGCTTTTACTCAACGTACCAGTGCCAGAAGCTCAACCCCTTCTCTCGGCCTGCTACCCCCCTATAAAAGTCACCAATTCTTGCAGAGATGCTGTTACACGCTGACTATGGTTGGAGTGTGTCTCTTCTCCCATCCCCCCAGGGGAAGGGCTCATGGGTTGGTTTCATCCCCAGTGTGAGGAGGTGAGGGGGGCATTCTTTCAAGAGTGGAGCCTAGTGCACGGTAATTAGGCCACTGTGGGTACAACTCTCAAGAGGAATCAGTGTGGGTCTCCTGGGAACCTGGAGAGTTCTCATGAAAGCATTGTTATAAAATGGCAAGGCTGCCTCTCATTCTTCATGGATTGGGGGAAAAGAATCCTAAAATTCATACGGAGCCTCAGAAGAGCCCAAATAGATGAGGTAAAGCAATCTGAGCAGGAAGAATGAAGCTGGAAGCATCACAGCACTAGATCTCAAGATCTGCTATGAACTATTGTAACCAGGACAGTGCGGTACTAGCAAAAACCTGACCCGTAAACCAATAGAACAAAACACAGAACCTAGAACTAAGTTCAAGAGTCTACAGTCAACTACTTCTCAGTGAACACATCTAAAATTTACTCTTTAGAGGGCGTTCTCTTCAATAAGTGGTGCTGGGAGAGTGGATATGCTAAAAATGAAAACTGACCTCTGTCTCTTACTATATACAAACATCAACTCAAAAGGCAGCCATGGTGGCACAGGCTGTTTAATGCAGGAGGGCTGAGAGCTTGAGGCCAACCTGGGCTCTATGGCTGAAACTATGAAACTATTGGAAGAAAACACTCCAGGACAACAGTAGAGGCAATGGTTTTTTTTTATAAGACATCCTAAAAGCACAGGCAATAAAATATAAGAAAAATGTATCAGGCTAGGGAGCTTCTATAAAGCAAAGGAAACAACATCTGCAGAAAAAGCCAATGCAATAGGGGAAAATGTTTGTGAAATATTGTTGGGAAAGGGATTGTTAACCAGAATATATAAAGAACACACAATGGCTGGGCGGTGGTGGTGCACATCTTTAGTCCCAGCACACAGAAAGCAGAGGCAGGCAGATCTCTATGAGTTCGAGGCCAGCGTGGTCTACAAAGTGAGTTCCAGGACAGCCAGGGCTACACAGAGAAACCCTGTTTTGAAAAACCAAAAAGAAAGGAAAGGAAGGAAGGAAGGAAAGGAAAGGAAGTGTGGTGGCCCACAGAAGCTATCTAGTGAGATCTTATTCAGGATCAGAGAATCTGAGCTTGCTTTACCCAATAGGGCTACATAAGGAGATGATTTGGCCACAGGTGTGTTTACCAGGTGTTTGGAAAGGTCTACACTTGGCTGTATGGTATGCTTTGATCTTGCAAGGGGGAGGTCTTTTACTTCTCCCATTGGCATATTATAAAAAGCCCTTTTGAATAAAGCCCTGAGCAACTGAGTATTGACCCAGGGCCCTCCCGAAGCTATCCTGTGCCTCTGGCTTTCTTCTTGTCTAGGTCTATATTTCTACCTAGTATTTCCTCATTCCTCTCTCCTCCACCCAAGAACCCTTCAAAAGGTGGGAGCAGGTGGGAGCCAGACTCCAGCAGACTCCCACAAGGAAGGAAGGAAGAAAGGAAGGAAGGAAGGAAGGAAGGAAGGAAGGAAGGAAGGAAGGAAGGAAGGAAAGAAGGAAGGACAAAGCTCAACAACAAAATACAATCTAATTATAAAATAGACAATCTGAATAGATAATTCCTTTAAAAATATATACAAATAGTTCACACATATATAAAAATACTCAGCATCTTGGGCTATCAGGCAAGTGGAAAGCTCAATGGCTACAAGACGGGAACTCACCCCAGTTACAATGACTATAATCAAAAGCACAAGATAGCAAAGGATGTGGAGAAAAGGGGGGCAGGCTCAGGCACTGCTGGCAGGTTTGTAAATTAATGCGGCCATTATGAAGATCCTTATGGAAGCTCCTCCCCAAACCAAGAGATCTGCCATAAGATCTAGTTTTCCCACTTCTACAAATACATCCATAGGAAATGAAAACAAGGAGCTGGAGAGATGGCTCAGTGGTTAAGAGCACTGGCTGCCCTTCCAGAGGTCCTGAGTTCAACTCCCAGTGACCACATGGTGGCTCACAACCATCTATAATGGGAGCTGATGCCCTTTTCTGGCATGCATGTGTACATACAGATAGAGCACTCATACATAAAAAATAAATTAATTTAAAAAACAATAAGAGGGAAATCAAAACAGTATGCCACAGAAATACCTTTACTCACATGTTTATTTAAGGACTATTCACAATAGCCAAGGTGTGGAATCAACTGAGGTGTGTCCATTGGCAGGTGAATGGGCAAAGAAAACATAGTGACATACAGTCTTGACATGTCCCTCTCCAAAACTGTAGGCTAAATTTCTTTTCTTTTTATACCCTCTAAAATACCCTATTTTGTTACAGGAAAGGCAAACTGACTAAGACAGATGCTATAGAGTATAGCCATAAGTTTCTCTGGTCTCACCCGACCATGTGGTCCCATATTTCTCAGGTCCTGCCTGGCCCTGCGATCCCACAGCTGCTTACAAAATAATCACCCAGAGGCTTAATATTAATTGCAAATTATATGGCCTATGGGTCAGGTTTCTTGCTAGCTAGCTCTTATAACTTAACTCAACCCATTTCTATTAATCTATATGTTGCCACGTGGCCATGGCGTTACTGGTCTGCTAGCATCTTGTTGCTCCTTCTGTGGCAGGCTGGCACCTCCCCCAACTCCACCCTTCTTCATGTCTTCTTTAGTTTGAATGTACCACCTAACCTTATCCTGCCCTGCCATAGGCCAATGCAGCTTCATTTATCAACCAATCAGAGCCACACATATTCACAGCGTACAGAAAGACACCCAACAGCAATAGAGGTCTAGATTCTGACCACTCCTCTACATTTCTCATTACATGTTGATCCCAAGCAGGTACATGTTACAGATGTTAATAAACTTCCATTTATTTTTCTCTTGCGCATCTGTCTTCTGTCAGTTCAATTTACAGGGCCCCAGACAATTAACCTGAGGACAGGTAGAGAGTAAACAGTTTTCCTCCCCTACAGCTGGAACATGACTTCATGCCTGGGTTCTCTTCACATCTACAGGGATGGTGAAGGGCTCAAACATTGCCATCTGGGACACGGCTGAGAGACCAAGCAAAAGAAAAAATTCAGCAACTGTCTTAAACTATTCGGAAGACTGTCATATTGAAGAGGGATTATATTGTGCTGGCCCTCAAGAGGCATAAGCAGAACCAACTGGCTGGAAGCTCCCTAGGAGAAATATTCCAAGAGAGAACCAGGGCAAGGGGAGGTGACTCTGCTGGGAGGAAATAAGGAAAAAGGGAAGAAGACAGACAAACAGAGGTGTCATACCCCATAGTCAACTTCATTTAAAGGTTGGAAGCTGACCTCTGTTTTGGGTTAACTTGCAGGCAGACTGTTTCATTGTTCTGGAAAATGATTTTAAAGGCACCTATAAAGAGCCTGGTTATGCAAACAGAGAACAATGAGTCTTTCCTAGAGTGACAGGTTTGATAGCCTGGCGCTCAGGAACTAAACTATATTGCATAATGATGAAAAATGTGTTTCATTCTTTTTGTGGAAAAAGTCTCATCTCTGTGTGAATTGGATTTCTGCTAGGGAAAAATGTTTTTTTGTTTTTTTGTTTTTTTTGAAATGCATGTGAATTTAGCCGACATGTACTATGTATATATTGTGACTTGTCTCTGTGGCAGTTTGATGTGCTCAAAAGAGACTTGGAGGACAGTGGGAGGGCCTGGCTTCAGAAACAGCTTAGACTATTTACATCCCATTCACTTTCCAGAAATGGGTGACCCAGACTTGGGGAAAGTACTGGTGTGGAATTTTTAGCTTTTGATGGATTCATTTGGAGGCTCTAGGGAAGTGTTCCCAGAGCTTCATCCAAAGAGATATGTTTGCTTCAAAGAATAACTGTAGAACAAATACCCATTCGATCAATCTTTAACCAGACTGGGGCATGACGGCAATACCAAGTACCATGGGCCTCTTCCATTCACCCATATGCCTTTCAACAGAGATGACCACCATGCCAATTTGTGATCAGTCTCCTGCTTGTCTTAATCATCTTAATACCTGTGTATCCTTACTATCCGTGTGTGTGTGTGTGTGTGTGTGTGTGTGTGTGTGTGTGTGTGTGTGTCTCCCTGAATCACTTTTGATCTTATTTTTTGAGACAATATCTTTTAACTCATGTAGAGTGGCTGGCCAGTGAGCCTCAGGGACCCACCTCACTTTGCCTTCCCTCACATCTGACTTTTATGTGGACGTTGAGACTCAAACTTGGATCTCCATTATGCATGGGACCAAGTTGTTCTCCCCAGCCCCCCCAAAACATTTTTTTTTTTTTTTAGTTTTGCCTCATGTCATTAGAATTCCTCCCTGGGGCACGTAAACAACATCTGCCTTCTCTCCATAGTGTCTCAAGGACAAAAGAAAGTATGACTCCACCAAAGTTCATGGGACAGGCAATGAGTTTGTTAAGCTCACAGAGCATCAGTAGAGGGTTACTTGCAACAGCATGAGTAACCTCAAAACAGCTGCACTGGAAACTCTGCACCACACCCGAAAGACTGCTTCCTGTAGCTGCATGGATAGAGCCCTTTCCAAGTAATTTGCCCTAGCCTATATACTCTAGCACATTCCAAGACCCTGAGGTCATGCTCTCTGAGGCTGGGAAGAGTGGCTGAAAACTCTACTGTGAATCCAATGACCCACCCCATTGGGAGCTTTGGTAAGGGATGCCAATGGTCAACAAGCACTCACTCTCTCTGTTCTGATGGGCTCTCTCACATGCAGAACCACAGCAGGTGTCAATAAGATGGTAGCTGTTTCACTTGGAGGACTGTGGCATTCTACAATCTTCTATCTTCTCATGATTTATACACACTGATGTTGGTTGCCATGTTTCATTCCTTTCTAATGCCAGTTGGAATCCTGTGTGCCATGACTTATTGAACCAGTTAGCAACTGATGAACATTTAAGCTGGTTCCATTATTTTATTATTACTATTATTATTATTATTGCTACTACTACTACTACTACTATTATTGTATCAGTGCTATGAACTCCACTCCAACCCCCATCATGTAGGAATATTTCTAGGACAATTGTTCATGTGGTGATTTAAATGAGAATGGTCCCCCAGAAACTCCTATGTTTGAATGCTTGGTAGAACTGTTTGGGAAGGATTAGGAGGTGTGGCCTTGTTGAAAAAGGTATTGTCTTGTTGGAGGAGGTGTGTCACTGGGGGTGGGCTTTATGATTTCAAAAGCCATGCCATTCCCAGTTAGCGCTCTCTCTCTCTCTCTCTCTCTCTCTCTCTCTCTCTCTCTCGTGTGTGTGTGTGTGTGTGTGTGTGTGTGTGTGTGTGTGTTCTCAGTTGCTTCTCCAGCACCATGCCTGCTTACTGCCATGCCCTTGCCATGATGGTCATAGACTCACCTTCTGAGACTGTAAGAAAGCCCCCAAATTAAATGCTTTCTTTTATAAGTTGCCTTGGTCATGGTGTCTCTTCACAGTAACAGAAAAGTAAGTAGGACAGTTTTCTAAATGTCCCAGCATCAGATCACCTGGGAAAAGTGCAATTTCAAGTGTTCCAGCCTTCAAAGGAAGCGGAGAGAGACCTAGAAGTCTGTATTTTAGTATATGCTCTGGGTGGGCATGCTAATGGAAGGTCCAGGGTTTAAAGTCACATCCCCAGCCTGGCCAGCATTTGACATTGCAACAATTCATTGTTGTCTACAAAGTTCATGCTTGAGAACCACTCAATAGTTATGAAAAAATCCATTCAAAAAGTCTCATATTTTAAGTAAGTGAATGATTTAAGATTAGTTGCCAAATGTAGATGGATAATGCTTCTTCCTGGGACCATAGAGTATCTAACAAAAAGCCAGTGCGGGGCAGGGTACACCTCCCATCAAGTTGTTAGTCATGGGGATAAGAGAGATTCTCAGAACAATACAGGTTATTGCCACTGCTTTTGTTTGCCAGTCAGAACTTGAGGGTCAGACCCTATGGCTAATAACATTGCACACTTTGATCCCAGGACTTAGAGAAATCAGGCTGGCCCTGACCTTAAGGCCTCCTACCTAAGAGCTAGCTCTCATAGTGTCAGAAGGTACTCTGCAAACTGCCAGAGATTAAAGCAATCAATAATCCTCCCCAGCTGTAAATCCTGAGAACTACAATTACAACCAGCCCAGCAAGGTATCCCTAACAGTGCAGGAGCGAAACTAATGTCTTGTGGGTAACCAACAGCTGTCTGATAGGATTTAAGACCCACTCAGTAGGAGGGAGCTCATGCCTGGCACTGCAAACATAGCTGAGAACCAGCAGCTGGAGAGGTCATGCAAAGATCCTAGAGGAGACCCTACTACTACCGTTTGGCTAACTTAATGTAGTTTCCAACTATCTTCTAAATTTTATCCTTATACCCACAGCTAAGTAACAGCTCTCACCCCACATCAAAGAAGCTTCACTTGGCATCAGCTGGAGACGGCTACAGACAGCGACAATGGGTCAGAACGCAAAGAGTAAATACCAAAAAGTGCCCAGCACAATGTCTGTAATACAACCCCTACGCCTAAGGCTGGGGGGACATTGGGTAAGAGGGACAGAGAGATTGTAAGAGTCAGAGGACTGCCGGAGGGGACTTCTGTGAAATCACGTATCATGGACATGGCAGCTACACCCAAGAACCCTCAGTAATATGGCTGCCTGTGCAAGGCTACCCTGGTTAATGTGCCCACATGGATGGGGGAGTCCACAAGGCCCCACTCTTAGATTAAAGAGCTGTAGACAGTCAGTTGTTGGGGAATATTGTTTTAAGGTGCGTTACTTTTGCTTATGTTGCACTTGTCTAACTCTGTGAAGCTGTGTTACTTTGACTGTGTAAAACACCTGATGGGCTAATAAAGAACTGAACTGCCAATAGCAAGGCAGGAGAAAGGATAGGTGAGGCTGACAGGCAGAGAGTATATATATAGAAGGAGAAAGCTGGGAGGAGAGATCTAGGAACGAGAGAGGAAGGAGGAAGACTCCAGGGGCCAGCCACCCGGCTACACAGCAATCTACGGAGTAAGAGTAAGATTTACAGAAGTAAGAGAATGGGAAAAGCCCAGAGGCAAAAGGTAGATGAGTTAATTTAAGTTAATGAAAGCTGGCAAGAAATAAGCCAAGCTAAGGTCGAGTATTCATAATTAAAACTAAGCCTCTGTGTGTGATTTATTTGGGAGCGGGATGGATGGCAGGCCCCCTAAAAGAGTAAAAACCCCCAACAACAGCCAATAGCTGCCCAGAGAGGGAGAACAACTTGATTTCTTCAATATTCGCAATACTGATGAGTATCAAATGGTGTGCATGCGTGCGTGCACGCACACATGTGGATGTCAGAAGATAGTGGGCAAAAGTTCTCTCCTTCTACCATGTAGGTCCTAGGGATGGAACTCAGGTCATTAGGGTTGGCAGCAGGTGCCTTTATCCACTGAGCCATCTTGCCAGTCCCCAAATGATACTTGTTTTCATTTCAATTTGCTTTTTTTTTTTAAAGTGAGATTGAGCATGTGTCAGAACTTGACTAGCCAAAGATGAGGGGTGGGAGGAAGGAGAGGAGGAGGAGAAGTAGGTGGCTTAATCCAGGCATAGGCTAGTGGAAGGATAATGCAGAACTCAAAAGCTAGCTGCAAAAGATAATGCAGAACTCAAAAGCTAGCTGCAAAAGATAACGCAGAACTCGGGAACTAGCTGCAAGGAATCTTTCACTGACTTTGTACCCAAGAGACAGAGAATACCAAAGAGCTTCTAGAGGATGGATGAAAACTGTCCTGCTGTGGGATGTTCTGTGGTAGTATTGTATTCCCCAAAATATTGTGTACCTTAATAAACTTATCTGGGGTCAGAGACAGAACAGCCACAATATTAAACAGAGGTTAGGCAGTGGTAGCACACGCCTTTAATCCTAGCATTCCAGAGACAGAAATCCCTCTGGATCTCTGTGAGTTCAAGGCCACATTAGAAACGGCCAAGCATGGTGACACAGCCTTTAATCCCAGAAAGCATGCCTTCAATCCCAGGGAGTGGTGGTAGAAAGCAGAAAGGTATATAAGGCGTGAGGACCAGAAACTAGAGGCCTTTGGCCTGGGTAAGCATTTGGCCTGGAGAAGCATGTGGCTGGTTAAGCTTTCAGGCTTTCGAGCAGCAGTTCAGCTGAGACCCATTCTGGATGAAGACTCAGAGGCCTCCAGTCTGAGGAAACAAGACCAGCTGAGGATCCGGCAAGGTGAGATAGCTGTGGCTTATTCTGTCTCTCTGACCTTCCAGCATTTACCCCAATAACTGGCCTCGGGTTTGATTTTATTAATAAGAACTTTTAAGACTCCTGCTACAATGTTCTATATGTTAAATGTGTTCCTCTGATTGGTTAATAAATAAAACACTGATTGGCCAGTAGCCAGGCAGGAAGTATAGGTGGGACAAGGAGAGAGGAGAATTCTGGGAGGTGGAAGGCTGAGTCAGGGAGACGCTGCCAGCTGTCGCCATAGAAAACGAGATGTAAGGTACCTCTAAGTCATGAGCCACATGACAACTTATAGATTAATAAAAATGGGTTAATTTAAGATATAAGAACCGTTAACAAGAAGCCTGCCACGGCCATACAGTTTATAAACAATATAAGTCTCTGTGTGATAACTTGGTTGGGTCTGAGAGGCTGTGGGACTGGCGGGTGAGAGAGATTTGTCCTGACTGTGGGCTAGGTAGGAAAACTCTAGCAAAAAAAAAAAAAAATAACAAGAAGCCTGCTATGGCCATACAGTTTGTAAGCAATATAAGTCTCTGTGTGTTTACTTGGTTGGGTCTAAGCGGCTGCGGGACTGGCAGGTAAGATTTGTCCTGACCGTGGGCTAGGCAGAACTGGAGAAAACTTCAGCTACACTGTCCAAAGTGCTCTGCTCTAGAAGAGAACTAGGGTGTGGACCCTGGCCTCACTCTTCTTCATCTATGGGATTTCCTTCAGTCTGAAGATGTTCAGTGAATTTAGAGAAGCAGCCCAAAGATGTCTATTCTCGTATAAACATCCCCTTCGCGTGGCATTAGCCACTTGGGTTTTATATTCCCAGAAATGCTTATTCAAGACTTTTATTTATTTTCTATTACATTTCTCCTATTGATTTGAAGGCCTTTAAGTGTCTTAATTTGTACTCTCTTTCTCTCCATCTCTCCCTCCCTTCCTTCCTCCCTGTCTCTTTCCTTTTCTTCCTGTACTAAGGATTGAACCCACGGTCTTCTGCATTTTAGGCAAGTACCACTCAGCTACACCCCATTCAGTCTTCTTTGCACTTTTAACATTGTCATAGGAAAAATAGAAAAATCTCAAGTTTTATCTGTCATTTCTGGCATGATTATGGTTCCTGTACCATTTAAATAAAATAATACTTTCCTACCTTGAAATCATAATATAAAATCAAGGACATTATTCCTTGTCAGTTTCTAGAAATTATGTATTTGCATTTCACATTTAATGCAAGCTGATTATCTTGAGTTTCAACCTTTGCTACATCAAATGCCCCTGAGTCTATCTTGGGTCCTTTTCTAGTCCTTGTCTGTCCCAGGGTCCTTGTGCCAGTCAGTATCCAGATGCTTTGATCACCGTAGCATTTCAGTAAGCCTGATTTCAAGGTGCCACATCCCATACCTTCTTCTTCAAAAGGTTCTTGGTTGTCCTTGGATCTTTATAGTCTCATATAAATTTTAGAATGAGGTGGTCAAATTCCAGGCCCCAAATCTCCAACAAACACTTAGAATTCTTCACTGCTATTGAATTAAATTTACAAGTCAGTTTGGGGGGGAAATGCATACTTTTACACAAATGAATCTTTCTGTTCATGGACATAGCATATCCCCAGTCTATTTATTTTGGCATTTAATTTCTCTCAGAGATGTTTTATGGTTTTTCCATAAGTCTTACATACTATTTTATTTTTATTTTTTACAGTGCTTGGATTGAACCCAGAGCCTCAAACAAGGTCAATATGTATTCTACTAGTGAGTTACACCCTCAGGCCCATTTAAAAAGTTATAATTAGCTGGTGAGTTTGATGTTATGTAAATGATAGTCTTTTAAAATTTCTTTTCCTTCCAGGCACAGTGACACTTGCCTGTAATCCCAGCAAAAAGGGCCTAGACTCCAGGCTAAACTGGATGGTGCAGCAAGACCTTATTTCAAAAAATGAAACATTTCCTAACCCTGTTACTGGATTGTGGAACAGTAAATGGCTTTTGTGCATTGATCTTTGGTCTGAAAGTTCGTGTACCTTCAAAGCCTCTGTTGAAACTGAATCCTCAACATTTAGGAGAATGATTCAGGGGGGCTCTGTCCTTTAGGAGAAGGACAATTCAGGGGGGCTCTGTCCTTGTTAGTGGAACCAGTGCCACCCTCAAAGGGATAGAAGAAGCCTGCTCAACCTCTCTGCACCCCTGCAGGTGGGGACACAGCCAGAGGCTCCATCTGTAAAGCAGAACATAGATGTTCACCATGTGCTTTGATCTTGAGCTCCCAACTTTCTCCGAACTGTGTGGAAAAGAATCCCAGGGGCTTTGTTACGGCAGCAGGGGTAGACCCACATAAACTTACTAGTAAGCTTTTGGAACTTCTGATGGCATGTGCCATTATTTTGACTTAACTCTGTGTACAAGCATATTACCCATGGGTGATGGGTCTATTTCTTCTCCTAATCACTACATTTTTATTCTAGATATACTATATTTAATCTTTAAAATACCCTTCAAATCAAGGATGTCATATTTTACTCCTAATTTGTTCAAATATTTTTTTCAAAATTATAAATATATGTTAAATCCAATCAAAGAAAATAATAATAAGACATCTCTTTTTTCTACTAAGGTGTAGAGTTACATGTACTGATTTTTTGTGTGCAACACCAATTTGCACTCATGGATATACGCAGTTTGGTCTTGATGTGACTTACATATTTCTGGGTTGGATTTGCTGATATTATTTTGTTTGGGATTGTCACGGCTTTGTTCAAAATATTGTTGACTCAATATTTTCCTTTCTTGTGACAAACTAGCAGGATGGTCTTAGAGTCAGGATTCCAGTGGACCAGCAAACGTGTTAGGAGCTCCTTGCGAGAGCTTACACGGCATTGGCAGTGTGAAATGTGGGGAGCAGGGTTTGCTGGTGAAGTCGTCTCTCAGCAAAGCTCCCCATGTGTTTGATGTCGGTGGAAGTGTGTGATCACTAGCGTATTTTTCTTTTTTCTGTTTTCCTAGGAAATTGCTTACTTTTTATCAGATGTTCAACTTTGTTAGCACAAAGTTGTCCATATTCACACCATTTTGATGGTCACAGAATCAGTATGCTGCATCCCACCCCCGCCATCTTCAACTCCCCAATGTCGGGTTTATATCCTTTCTGTCTAAAGCTTGCCTTGCCGATGTTTAATGATATGATTGGTCTTTTCAGAGAGCCAGACTTTCAACGTTGGAAAATCTCTTCGTTTATTTACTTACCTTTCATTAATTTCTGGTCTTGTTTCTTTTTTTTTTTTTTGGTTTTTCGAGACAGGGTTTCTCTGTGTAGCTTTGTGCCTTTCCTGGAGTTTACTTGGTAGCCCAGGCTGGCCTCGAACTCACAGAGATCTGTAGCTAGAGTTTTCCTGCCTGGCCCACAGTCAGGACAAATCTCTGTCACCCGCCAGTCCCACAGCTGCTCAGACCCTACCAAGTAAACACAGAGACTTATATTGCTTACAAACTGTATGGCCGTGGCAGGCTTCTTGCTAACTGTCCTTATAGCTTAAATTAATCCATTTCTATAAATCTATACCTTGCCACATGGCTCGTGGCTTACCGGCGTCTTCACATGCTGTTTGTCATGGCGGCGGCTGGCAGTGTCTCTTCAGCCTTCCACTTCCCAGAATTCTCTCTTCCTTGTCCCGCCTATACTTCTTCCTGCCCTGACCACTGGCCAATCAGTGTTTTATTCATTGACCAATAAGCAACATGTTTGACATACAGACCATCCCACAGCAGAGATCCGCCTGCCTCTGCCTCCCGAGTGCTGGGATTAAAGGCGTGTGCCACCAACGCCTGGCTCTTGTTTCTTTTACTTGTTTCACTTTCTAAAAGTCCATTAAAAATCTTTGCCACTTTCTTAAGCTAAATATATGTATTAAGAATTATAGGGGCTTTGGGAATGGATCAGCAAAAAAGCACTTGCTGTGCCAGCGTGAGGGCCTGAATTCAAATCCCCTGCACCCACCTAAAAACTTGGGCATGACTGAGCATGTCTGTAACCCCATTACTGTGGGGATCTTAGCTAGGAAGATTGTTGGCAGCCAGCCAAACTCCAGCATCAATAGGGAGATCCTCCTCTGGCCTCTGCTTGTGCACAAGTACACCCCCCACACACATATACCATACACATATACAACACAGTCACACACACACACACACACACACACACACACACAACACAGACATACACAGTCAGACACACACACCACACACATGTACAACACAGACATGCATACATGCCACACACATACACATACATATACCACACATACACACATATACCACACAGACATATCTACACACACACATATATACCACACACACACACACATACATATACCGCACAGACATATCTACACACACACATATATACCACACAAACACATACACATACATATACCGCACAGACACAAACACATCAATTTTTTTTTTTTTAAAGAAAATAGGGCCAGGCGGTGGTGGCACACGCCTTTAACCCCAGCACTCAGGAGGCAGAGCCAGGTGGATCTCTGTGAGTTCAAGGCCAGTGTGGGCTACAGAGTGAGTTCCAGGACAGGCTCCAAAAGATACACAGTAAAATCCTGTCTCAAAAAAAAAAAAAAAAAAAGGAATTATAAATGTTTTTCTAAGAATTATGTTAGGGCCTCCCTACAACTCTTGAATTTTGATATGTATAATCTTTTATTATTATTTGGTTCTAAATATTTTTTTATTTTCCTTTTTGACATCTCTTTTACCCACAGTGAGTCGGGAAACAAATCGCTTAAATTTCAAACATTGCTGGGGGTGGATTCTTCTAGCTATGTTTTTATTTTTGACTTTTTGCTAAAGTGTGTTGTGCCTAGAGAACAGATTCTGCAAGATTTCAGTCCGTGGAAGCTCGTTGAGGCTTGTCTTATGGCCAAACATATGGTCAATTTTTCTAAATATTTCATGTACAATTAGAAGAACTGTGTATTCTGCCGAGCTTGGCCAATGTTCTCCGTGAGTTAATTGGAGTTTGCAGATACTGTTTCTGAAATATTCTAAGCTCTTACTATTTTTTTAATCGACTTGTTTATTCTTTATCAATCACTGAAATGGGGTTTATTAAATGTTCAACTACCTTCATGAGTTTATCTATTTCTATTGTTTTTTTTTCTTTTTACATCTTAATCTTTTATCTTTATAAAGGTTATATTTTATAACTAGTATTATTTTTTCCATAACACCTGCTTTGTGTGTTTTTACTATAGTAACACCAGCTTTCTTATAGTTTAATTTTTGTATGGAGTATTTTTCTTCCCTTTTTATTTTACTTTGTGTGTATGTGTGTGTGTGCACACATATGGGGCACACATGCACGTGTATATGTGTGTGCAGGTGGAGGCCATAAGTTGATGTCAGAAATTATCTTGGATTCTCTTCCCCCCAATTCACTGAGGTAGGGTCTCTCAATCGAGCTCGGAGCTTGCTTGTAGATAGTCTTACTCCAGCTTGCTCTGGTGTGCCCTGTTTGCACCTTCTGAGGCTGGAATTACAGGGGGATCATTTACACGAGCTCTGGGATTCAAATCTGGCCCTCACTCCTGCACAGCAAGTGTTTTAACCACTGGGCTATCTCCTCAACCAGGCCCACCTTCTTTTTTATTCTTTCCCTTTTCTTCAATTTTTCTCTAGCCTTAACTTTGGGTGCTTTAGTCAAAATAATTTGCTAAATCTTTCTAATACTTCATGTTTTGTAATTGGAGATTATTTTCTTTACTTTACAGCCTGGCATGTTTTTTTCCTGCTACATTTTCAATGTATTATTAGCTAGTCAGCGTATCTAGATACTATTTGAATGGTGTTTCTTACTACATCATTTGTTCTGTGTCTTAGAATTCCTATTCTTGGGTAATACAGAAAAATACAGTGGTTTTTGTTTTGTTTTTTAACAGAAAAACTCATGGATGGACAAATCTACAGGGGAGGGACATTGAGAATGCGTGTCACCATTTTGTGGAAAAAAAATAAAAATAAAAAATGTGGAGGTAACTGAGAGAGCCAAATTGGTTGTTTGTCTTAATGCTTGTGTGAGTGTGCACATCCCACCATGCTATCAGGACCGAATGTCTTCACACTGAGACAGGCAGCAGGAACAACAGTTATGACAAATAATAGGGTAATCTAATTCTCATGCCCTCCGTCAACAAAAGCTTTCAGCGAGCCCCATGCTATTGACGAGAAGGAGCAATGTTATCTCCGCCTGTTGCCGCGCTGCTGTCTGAACATGGTAATGACCTTCATGGACAGAGTGACCGCGGGAGAAGAACAGATGCTCTTCCCACAATCAGCCCGCTGATGGATGCCTGCTAACGCCAGCAGCTCAGTACCTTCTCCTTGGCATTCTTCTCCTGCTTTATATTTGAAACAGTAAGTCTTCTGAAGACTTTGCACCTCTTTGGGGGCAGATGTCCATCTTTAATTCCAAATGCTCTCCCCTGAGTCTTCTCACCTCACCCAGGTCTCCATCACCGGGGAATAAGCAAGTCACACAAGGTGGATGTAAGCCATGGCGCACAGCCGGCTGTTAGTAGAAAGGAGGGGAATGTATCACAGCATTCATAGTTATTCTAAAATATGATGCTGCATACAAATGTGACCAATAGGACCTTCCACATTTTCATTTATTTCATCCCCACAGCAATTCTAGATAAGCTCTGTGAGGGTGAGGATTTTGTCTGTGTCCCCAGTGCCCGGAACTATGCCCGGCACACAGAAAACTCTTGTGAAATATTGAATGAATCCTCCTTTTATAAAACGGGAATATAAATATTGTGCATTAAGAAATTTAGTTAAAGTTACCCAATGGGTAAAGGACAGAGCTAAGACTCCAGCTTACATGCTGGCCGGTAAGCACACTGTCCCTGAGGCTGGTGTAGCACTGTATCATTTGTGTCTATTAGAAATGCATAAATGCAATAGAACCCCGCTGTCTTCCAAGAATAATGCATGTCTGAGGACAAAAGCAGCAGGCTTGACTGAGTGTTTAAGCAGCATGAGGGAGAGGATCCAGGTGGGGAAAGCCATTTAAGAAAGGGAGGGTTTATCTTGGCTCACAGTCCAGGAGGACACAGTCAGGCTTCCGGGGCTGTAAAGGCACAGCAGAAGGAGTGGTCAGCTAACTGGTCACGGGGCAGATCGTGAAGGGGACGTGGGGCAGGCCTTTAAGGTCTCAAGGCCCACTGCATGGCCCGCTTCCTCCCACAGGTTCAGACCACCACCTCGCATGGAAACAACACTACTTAAAGGTTTGCTTATGATGGAGAATGGAAAGTGGGCAGTAGGTGGAGGATACTAAGATTCGATGGCTTCCTTTTCAAAAACAGAACAGCCTGATAGAGGTGTAACTCTCTCATTTAAAGTGAACAACCAAGTCATGTTTTAGTCATATTTTTTTTATTGGAAATCCATACAATATATTCTGATCATGGTTTTCCCTCCCCCATCTCCTCCCAGATCCTCCCTACTACTCCCTCCCTGCCTATCCAACTCCATGACTTCTTTCTCTCTCTTTAGAAACAAACAGCCAAGTAAAAAAAAACCAACAGAGAATAAAAAACAAACAAACAAAAAAGCACAAGAAACACATAGACAACATACACACACACACATACCCCAAAAGTCCCCAAACCCATAAAACACAAAATTGGAAACCATAATGTACACACAAAAGACCAATAAGTTAAAAAGGTGCCCAGACAAAGCAATATGAGAGAAATCTACAAAAACACCGTTGAGTTAGTTTTGTGGGGGCCATCTACTGCTGGGCATGGGGCCTGCCCTTGAGTGTGGTTTATGTACGCAGTGAGACGCCACTGGAGAGAACTAATTTTTCCTTTGTAAGCGGTTGTCCATTGGAGTTAGTTTCTTGGTTAGGGATGCGGGCTTGTGTCCACTCCCCCATCTCAGTACGGGGACCCCGTGTGACTTGAACCTGTGCAGGCCCTGTGCCTGCTGCCACAGGCTCTGGGAGTTCACATGTGCATCCGTCCTGTTGTGTCTGGAGACACTGTTTCCATGGTGTCAGCCACCCCTATGGCTCTAAGAGTCTATCTGCCCCTCTTCCACGTAGTTCTCTGAGCCCTGGGTGAGGGGCTTGATGAAGACATCGCTCTTAGGTCTGAGTACTTACAAGTCTTTCGCTCTCTGCACCTCGTCCAGCTGTGGGTCTCTGTATTTGTTCCCACCTTCCGCGAAAGGAAGCTTCTCTGACGATGGCTGAGCAAGACATTGATCTGAGTCCCAGCCTGGTGTGGCCACTGGGGGTCCCAGGCAGAAAGCCTGTTTTAGTCATGTTTGTTTGTTTGTTTGTTTGTTTTTGGTTGTTTTTTTTTTGAAGCAGGAGTTTACTGTGATGTAGGCCAGGTTAGTTTCAAACTCACTGAGAACTCCCCCCTCCCAACTGTCTTACCTGCTGGTTATGAGATTAAAGGCATGCACTATCATGCCTGACCTATTTATTTTTAATTATTACTTTACTGTTTTTTACATGTACAGGCGTTTTACCTGCATATATGTCTGTGTACCATATACATGCCTGGTATCCTTGGAGACCAGAAGAGGGTGTTGGATCCCTTGCAACTGGAGTTACAGTTGATCCTGGGAATCAAACCCAGGTCCTCTAGAAGAGCTCTTGACCACTAAGCTACCTCTCCAGCCCCTATTTATTTATTTTAAAGATGAGATCTTACTACATAGCCCAGGCTGGTCTCCATCTTGAGCTCCTCCTGCTTCAGCCTCCTGAGGGCAGAGATTGTAAGCATATGCTACCAAGGCTGGTGATCTTTTAAATGCACGTTCACATGGTTGTACGATCATAGTCAATATCAAGTTTGGCTACCGCCTCAGAAAGGAACCCCATCTTCTCCCAAGGGTTTCTCAGAAAGAAACTCATCTTCTCCAAGTCCCTCATTGTTAAGCAGCCACTATTCTGCTTTCTGTCTCTACAGGGCTGTCTACTGTGAACATTTTACAAAATCCAGTTAAAACCTGTCTCAGTCAGTCTTCTATTACTGTGAAGACACCAGGACTGCAGTAACCCTTATAAAAGAAAGCATTTAATTGGGGCTTGCTTATAGTTTCAGAGGTTTAGTCCACGGCATGGTGGCACGCAGGCAGACATGGTACTAGAGAAGTTGAGAGTTCTACATCCAGCTCTGAAAGCAGCAGAAAGAGAGAGCCACCAGGCTTGGCATGGGCTTCTGAAACCTGAAAGCCCACCTCCAGTGACACACTTCCTCCAACAAGGCCACACCTCCAAATCCTTTCAAATAGTGCCACTTGCTGGTGATCAAGCATTTAAATCTATGAGCCTATAAGGATCATTCTTTTTCGAACCACCACAGAACCTTTCAACAGGTATTCCTTTGTGTTAGGTTATTGTCGTTCAGCATGCTTGTCAAGGCTCATTCTTGGTATAGCGTCTATCAGATTATTCTGGGGTGTTTTTTTTTTGCAAAATAATATTGCGCAGAGACATCACGCTTCGTATTCCCATCCATCAGTTTATGGACGTTTGGAAAGTTTACTCTTTTTGATTAGCATGAGCAACACTACCGAAAACCCTGCATGGCTTCTGTGTGGACATCTGTTTTCAATTCTTGTGGGGAGATATCTATAATTGCTGACTCCCCTATGGTTATTGTTTATTTACCTTTTTCCCCCTAAGAAGCAATCAGACTGCTTCCCAAAACAGCTATGCCATTTTACATTCAGCAGTCAAGAAGGCTTCCAATTTCTCTACCTTCTCGGCAACTCTCGTTATGAGCTGTCTTTTTGATTGTAACTCCCTGAGCAGGTGTGGCATGGCTTCTCGCCAGGGGTTTGATGACACCTCCCTGATGGGTAATAATGGTGATCATCTTTTTTTGCTTCTTGTCTTTCTGAAGGTGAGTAGGTTTGAGAAGTGATGTGCACCCTGTTATATACAGTCAGAGCTTAGTGGTGCTGGAGGTACTTGAGGCTTGGCTGGTGATTCCTGCAGGAGCCCAGTCTTCAAGGAGAGAGAGCCTATGTTCTAAGCCTCACCGCAAGGCATGGTTTTGGTTTAGAGAGAGGCTGGAGAGATGGCTCAGTGGTTAAGAGCACTGGCTGCTTATACAGAGCACCAAGGTTCTAATCCCAGCACCTACATTGTGGCCCACAACCGTCTATAACTATAGTTCCAGGGCTTCAGACGCCATCTTCTGTCCCCCAGGGGTACTACATGCACATGGAGCACAGACATGCATCCACATGAAATAAAATAAAAATAAATATTTGATCAGGAGAAAGACACTTCTGGCCACTAAGCTGAAGAAGTGGGGGAGGGGGGGAGGTTGGTGAAATGCTGGCAGGACACCGGGTGGTGATGGGAAGAGGAAGTATTCCTACCTTGATGCCTAGTCCTCCAGGAAGCAGGAAGTGGGGAGCAAGCTCACTAAAGAGGGGGCTGATTTAGTCAGTTTTTGTCGCTGTGACGAAACATCTGCTGAAGATAACAGAGTAAAGGCTTATTCTGGCTCGCGGGTTTTAAGGTTTTAGTCTATGGTGAGCTGCCTCCATTGATTCTAGACCAGCATGAGGCAGAAGTTCAGGGCAGGGAGTCGTACCTGGTAGAACACAGGGGCTCACCTCATGGCAGACAGAAGGCAAAGAGGGCAAGATAAGAAGAGCCCAGAGACAAGATGAATCTGCTGAGGCACACCCTGTGACCCACTTCCTCCAACTCGACCCCACTTCCACAACCCATTCAGTCATGATCCCATAAGTGGATTAGTCATTAGTGAAATGAGCGCTCAGAAGATCCAACCTCCTCTCCACGGCACCAGGAGCTGTGGCCCAAGCTTTTAACATGTTGAGGGGCGAGGGGGATGGGCGAGCACTTTATACTCAAACCACAACAGGTACAGAGGCAGAAAGTGTTGGAAGCTGGGCATGAGAACCAGAAGATATGAGCTAGCTACCTGTCGAGAGGAGGAAATAAGCATTGGACACCCCAGTCAGGCTTGCGAATACTAATTCAAGATGTGAGTCAGCCTGGCATACATTTTCTCTAGAAATAGACCACAGGACACAGGAGCAGGAAAGCCCTGTGTTTGATTCTGTAGAGTGGCATCAGGTCCGCAACAAAGTTGAAAAGAAGACAGAGACTTGTCACGCACACCTCTGCCCTGCACATGCACAGCTGTCTCCCACCAGAGTGCCATATTTGCATCATTGACATCACTGTCACTCAAAGCCTATGCGCTACATTAGGACTCACGTCTGTGTTACCGTCTATGGGACTTGACAAAAATAAAACATATCTGCAGTTATGAATCATACAAAACAGTTTCACTGCCCTGTTTTCCCCTCCCTCCCTTGAACCCTTGGCAACCACTAATCCTTTGCTGCCTCTGCTATTGTGTCTGTTTCTGAGCTCAAACTAGACAGCGTGTAGCCTTTTCACACTGGCCTCCTTCATTGAAGGGCCTTTCATGTCTTTGCACAGCCTTGTGGGATCTCCGAAAGGGAAATTTCGGGCTGGTGCTGTTCACAGCGATGACGACATATGAGTCGAGGTGAAGGGAAAAGTGGTTGGAGGTGAGCAGACGGAAAGACACAGAAGCCAGGACGTTGGAGGAGTCATTCTCAGGGTCCCCACCTGATTGGACCAACCCACTGTCAATCATCTTGGGCAACTATAACCACCACCCACCTACCCACAGGAAATGAGACCTAGAGCCAACCAATTGTCTTGAGAAGAGAATCCCAGGCTTTGTGCAGTGATATTGAGGCCCTATATTGTCTGTAAGTGAATTCGCGTTCAGATGTGAGGCGGGAGGCTGGACTCATCCTGAGGGACAAGCTGGGAGTCAGATGTGGTGGCATACACTAAGGACACCTGGGTGTTTTCTGGGTCCCCCTCTATACCAGTTACCTCGTCACTGTGACCAGGCACCTGACGGAAGCAGCTTAGGGGAAGGGGGTCTTATTTGAGATCATAATTTAGGATACAGTCTATCCACATGGCAGCGTGGGCAGCTGTGTTGGAGAAGCAGGAGTTTGTGGTGTGACTTGCCATATTGAGGCTGCAGGCAGAAGGCAGAGCTTTGGCAGGAAGCAAGGCCAGGCTGTGACCCTCGCAGCCCATCTCTCTTCCCCCACAGTGACGCACCTCTGTCAGTCATGCGTCTGGCACCAAAGACCCCATGACCTCCCTAATCGGTGCCATTCGCTGGGGATCATAAGCCTGTGGGGACATCTCACATTCAACCAAGCTTCCCTTTGGGACCGAGGTCCATGCTTTTTGTGGCTGTGTTATAACACTGGGGGCCTCATCTTTAGGCTAAAAATCTCGTTGAATGTCCACGTTCTGATACTGGCTTTCATGGTGGGGGAACTAACGGAAGGGCTGGTTCTCACTTGAGGAATGGGTCAAAGACAGCAGGGTGGTCGAGGGGCTGTGTTGTGGAGCCCCTGGTAGCTGGAGGCAAAGGCTAGCCCATGTGGCTGTTTCAGTGTGGTGGTGGGGTATCTCAAGGATATACGGGAATAATATATAAATCTGGAAGAGAGACACAGGCTTCCTACCACTAAAGGTTAGGATAGATCTGCAAGTTGTTAATTAGGGATGCCACAGCTTTGTTAAGATGAATGCGAGACCACTCACGTGCCCTCTCTAGGGAATTTGTCTGTGAGCTTGTCCCCCAAAGGCTGCCTTTGAAGTCCAATAGCAGATTTTCTCAGTAGACGACAGGCGTATCAGGGAAAGCTCCCTCACTTCTACATGACCTCAGATAGGGATTTATGCCCTGCTCTGGACACCCCGTCTTCTGTGACTGTCCCTAACAGGCACACATAGAAGGACCAGGCTGCACAGGCTCTGGGTGTGTGAGCACCTGGACACGTGAAGACTTGGTTGGGGCAGAGACTTGAGTGTGTGAGGTCTTTAAGGACCCGGGTCTTTAAGGAACTGGGTGGAGGTGCACATGAGTAGGGGTGTGCCTGGGAGCAGAAGCACTCAGGTGTGTGAGGACCCGGGCAGGGGAACACCAGAATGTGTGAGAACCTGAGATGACGAGCACCAGGGGTCCTGATGGTCCTGTCAAGTTGACAATATTAACCACAGTGAGGACAGGGGCATGGGAGGACCTGGGTCTGTGAGAACCTGGGTGTGTAACCACATCAGTATGGGAAGACCTGCGTGTAGGAACACCTAGGTAAGGGAGCATCAAAGTGTGAGAGGATCTGTGGGGGGTTACTACACCAGGCCTGTAGTAACCAGGATGCGTTAGGGTCTAGGCCTTCGAGGACTCAGCTTTGAGATGGCTGAGGCCTGTGAGGACCAGCTCACAAATGGGGACCGTCTTAATACCAGGGTATTTGAAAGGACTTGAGCATTTCAGTAGGGTATGTGAGGATGGCGGTGAGTGAGAACCCCAGGATATAGGCTCTAAGCCTGCTCGCTACCTGTGACTTGGCACCCCTGCCCACCCATGGGTGAAGGATCCGAACAGAGTGGCTGACAGAACAGGACTCTGTAATGAGGAGGCAGGACCAGGGCCAAGAAGCTGCGTCTGCCGTTCACCATAAACCATCAAACAGCACTTTGAACGAAGTTTATGGCTTTGGCGGAGCTCCAATCTCCTGAGAGGGCTCAGGCCGTAAATTCTTAAGAAGCCCTGGACCCTGCTGGCCAGGCCTTGCCACCCTTTGTGGCGGGCGCAGGAGGGTAGAGAAGTCACACCGTGGGCTCCTTCCTCCGTTTCTTCTTGTGTCCATCAAGATGGAAGATAAACAGCCTGTGCAGCCCGGATGGGGAATGCGGCCCGGGTAGCAGGGAGACCTGCAGGCTATGTGAGACCATACATGCCGAGAAGGCAGGAAGGGCCCTAATCCAGGGAGCACCGGGAGGCCACGTCTGTTTTTAGCCCTGGCTGGTGGGGCTACTCCTTCCTCCCCTCCTACTCTTGGCTGAATCACTCAGCAGCTGGGCCCCGGGCCGGGGGTGCCTTCCTGTCCCCTCCGCCCAGCTCCATCTGTGCACAGGCGCTCCTGTGGTTCCCACACCCAGCTGTCCACCACACTGCCAGTGGGTGTGAGGCCTTTTGGGTAAATGTCTACTAAAAGCAGAGCAGAGAGAAAGGGAAACATTGAATATTAACGTGGCAGGGAGAAGCCTGCATACATCTGCATGGTAATGAAGTCAGGGAAGAAGCCCCTGGATCTCAGACCACCGGGAACTGTGAACTCGAGGCCAGGGTGACACAGCCAGCCAGAGATGCTGTCATTTTACAGTCAGAGGGACCGGGCCAGAGGGAGGGGGGCAAAAGGGGAGCAGCCCCGGCTCCCCATGCCAGTGAGAGACAATGAGGTCATTGCTGGCCAATCAGAGTGGAGGGCGGAATCCCAGCTGACGTTGGGGGATTTTAAAGGACCCCGGGGACTCCCAAGTGCCACGTTCCTATCCCCGGGTTAAGAGAACGGTGGCGGAGCTGGCCGGCGGGTTGGAGGCCAGCGCTTATCTGTTTCTGGATTTTTTCTTTGTGCTGTTTACAGTGGGGACCTGTGCTTGGAAGAATGTCCCCACGGAGGCAGGCAGCCACCTCTGAGAAGCAGCTTTCTGTCCCTACAGACCTCTCTCCATCCCTCCCAAAGGCAAGCCCTCTTTTCTCAGCAGGCGCCCCACCACCACCACCCCCAACCCGGTTTTCTCAACCCGGTTATCTCGTCACAAAACGCTGACTCACAGGTGGCCCGAAGTTGCCATCCATAAAGACTCCCACCTTGACAGCTGGACAGCCAGCTCTAACGTCAGCACTTCCACAGTGGGGAGCTCAGTACCTCCACATAATGCAGAACTCAGTACCGCCACACAGCGTGGAACCCAGTGCCCCCACGCAGCGTGCAACTCAGTACCCCCACACAGTGTGAAACTCAGTACCACGGCACAGCATGGAACTCAGTACCTCTACAGCTTGGAGCTCAGTAACCCCACTCAGCATGGAACTCAGTACCCCCACACAGCATGGAACTCAGTACCTCTACAGCTTGGAGCTCAGTAACCCCACACAGCGTGGAACTCAGTACCTCCACAGCGTGGAGCTCAGTACCTCCACACAGTGTTCTACTCAGGACAGCTTAGATCTTTATCAAGTCCTTCCTGCCTGCCTTCTTTCCTTCCCTCTTTTCCTCCCCCTCCTTTCCTCTTTCCCCTCCTGCTCCTTCTCCCCCTCTTCAGCTCCCTCTTCTCCAAGTCCTCTTCCTTCTCTTCTTCCTCCTCCTTGCAGTAGGGATTGTACTAAATTCCCAGTGAGTCTACTGCTTTGTTTGTTTGTTTGAACAGCTCCAGGTCCTCCAGCCTTATCTCTCAAGAACAATTTCTTGACCTTCCAGTTGCGGTCCTCTGAATATGCGTCCACTTTTCACATGGTTATTTTGGTGTTTATCCATTCATATCTCCAACTTACTCCAAAAGAGACTCGAGGGGCCTTACAAATTATTACAAAAGTAATGGGGGGGATATTAATGAAGAAAAAAAAGAATAAAGGCAGAAAATATTGAGCCACGGTAAACCTGCATAAGCACATTCCTCTTATTTCTGAAGCACATTCCTCAGATTTGTCTGGTGAATTCCCTGGCAGCCAAGGCACAAAGGGAAACTTGGACAGCTGTGCAATGCAGTCTCCGTAAGAACAACTAGGAAACACAGCTGTTTCTAGACTTGGAAATGGAAGAAAAATATCCCTTGGTTTGCCCAGAGAAGAATGCATCCAATACTTTTCTCACAATAAATTCAACAACCTGTTTACTCAAGCTATTTCTTATGAAGGCGCCTCATATCGTAACCCCAGAAGCACAATTCCAATGAAAACACACACTCTGGTTTGTTAATGGGCCTCTTAACACGCGGCCATAAAGTATTTCAAACTCCCTCTGACTGTGGAAAATGACAGTGAGATGTTTCTGCCCGAGATGCTCCTATCTGCAGGGCCTGGGGTGGCATTAGCTTTTTAGTGGCATGCTAACTCTTGTAGCAGGCTCCTCAAACCTATTGCTGCCTCTGCGACAGGGACTGACTTTAAGCCAATTTATCTTCATCTTTTACTTGGCCAATTGATTTTTTTTTAACTTAAGTGCAGGGCTGTATTGTTTATCACCACAATTCCATTTTGTTAACTTCACTCCCAAGTGTTCTAGCCTGCTGATGCTAATCCTGGATTTGCATTACATCAATCCACACACCGTATTTCCTCAAGTAGAAGCCTCCCTTCGCTGCAAGATGCACCATTTACAAATTACCAGTGAGGAGAAAGAATACTGTTGATTACATTATTAAACTGCCTGTGGGTTTGAATGAGAAACATCCCTTATAGGCTCCTGTATCTGAACACTCAGTCCCAAGCAGGCTGTACTCTTTGAGGAGGTTGTGAATCCTCTGGGATATGGCAGTGAGCCGGAAGAAGTTTGTCACTGAGGATGGCTTTGAGGTTTTATAGCCCTGCTCCATCCACTTCAATTCACTCTCTCCAATTCATGTTTGCAGTTGAAGATGTGATCCCCTCCGCTGCCCCCCCCCCACCTGCTTCCTGCTCCTGTCTTCGGCCACCATGCCTGCCCCAACCATTACGGACTCTCCCCTTGGAACCACAAGCCCCAATAAACTTTTCATTCCATAAGTTGCTTTGTGTCGTGCGTTTATCACAGCGACAGAAAAGTAGCTGACTTGGTGTGACACGCACCGGTTTTGGAATTCATCTGGTTTTAGGCATAAAGATAATCTTAAAACTAGATGTGGTAGCTCATACCTACAATCCCAAACTGAGACAGGAGGATTGCTGAGAGTTCAAAGCTAACCTGGACTTCCTAGTGAGTTCCAGGCCAGTCTGGGCTATATGACCAAACCTTGTTTTTAAAAAATTCAAATCAAGGACTGAAGAGGTGGCTCGGTGGTTAAGGAAGCTTGCAGCTTTTTCAAAGGATCCAAGTTCAATTCCTATCACCCACAGCACAACTGCCCAGAATTCCAGCTCCAGGGGAATCTGACACCCTCTTCTGACCTCCGCAGCCGCCTGTGTACATACACCCACACAGGCACACACTTTGGTTTGCTGGTTGGCTTCATAATACACATAAAAAGAAATAAATCTTTTAAAAGAATCCAAGTCAAATCAAAACCAAACAGAAATCTGCATCTTAGAACCAGTGAAACCTGCTGCCACCAAATCTCCATATTTTGTTGTTTTAATTTGATGATCTTGTTTTATCTCACACTACTGCCAGAGCCAGGGGGAGGCCCCTTGGCTTCCCTCTTCATGTATATATCATATATTAGATGCATGCTAATTTAGCCTTGAATGCACGGCTGCCTCGGGACACGTGAGCCCCAGCCGATTTAACCCCAATCCCAAATTCACACGTTCATCTGAACCATACTCTCTGGGCCTAATTATTTGGGACCTTTGGACCCCTCTAAATTGAACCATTATCAACAGCAGACCTGAGGCCCAGCCAGGAAAGGATGGGGTGGAGTGGAGTGAGCATTGGATAGATCAGGGGAAAGATTGGGGTCTGGCACCAGAGGGAACTGGCTTGGTCACGGGGGAAGACAGCATGGGGGGGGGGTCACAGTCCCTGAAGGGTGAGGTAGGACCAGGCATCATCAGGGAAGAGTCTCCAGGTTTCCCTCAGAAAAAGCAAGCAACCACACTGAGGTGCTAAAGCTTTAGTCTTCAGGGACAGACAGGCGTCAAGGTCAAGGAACAACCAAACATCTGAGTATACTGTGGGCCCAGGGCAAGCTCCACCCCCGGACTGCATCAGTACAGTGACCCCACTGAGAACTCCTAGGGCATGGAATCTGAGAGCCAGGAGGGAGAACCAGCCGGGGTCAAGAACTTGGTTCCATAGCTATTAGGTTTCATAGTGTAGAGAGACAGGAGGCAGAAACAGAAACTAGATCTGATCTCTGTAGGTGGACTTTTCTTCCCTGCCTGCCAGTTCCCAAAAAACTGACAGGGAGACTCAGTATTAATTATAAATGCTCGGTTGATAGCTCAGGCTTATTACTAACTAGCTCTTACAACTTAAATTAACCCATTTAATATTAATCTACTTCTGCCACATGGCATTACTCCTCTTTTATCTTGCACCTTCTGTTTCCTCTCTGTGTCTGAATGGTGACTCCCAAGACTCCACCCCCCCTTCTTCCCAGCATTCTCTCTGCCCCAAAAATTTTGCCTAGCTATCGGCCAATCAGCTTTTTGTTAACAATGAGAGCAACAAATTTTCACAATGTACAAAAGGATTATTCCACAGTAGATCTCTACACACTGGACTATTCATTTCAAAACAGCAAAGGACAGACACCCCACCCACAGGAAAAGGGGTGCCTGTGTGGAGAAAGACTGGCAGTGACTCTTTGTGGAGGTGGGATGAGGGTAGGTTAGGGCAGTTTCACAGCCTCTCTTTCCTTCCTCTCTGCGATGACCAGATGACTGAGCAAGGTCATTGTGGGCATCCTGTCTTGTGACCAAGGCATTCTACCAACAGCTGCAGCTTGTCCTATCCATATGATTTCCACTCCTCTAACAGAATACCTGAGATGGTCATTTGTGACAGTTCTTGACTCTGAGGATGGGAAACCCAAGGTCAGAGCCTGAGTCTGCTCTGGGTGGTCTTACTGCAGCCTACTGTGGTGGGAGCCATCAAACAGCCCAGGAGAGGGTGAGTTCCCTTAGGGACACCGACTCAGGATAACTGGTCACACCCTGCTGATAAAGGCAACAGTCCATCTATAAAGGCAAAGCCCTCAAGCCCCACATCCCAACTCTGTGGTAACGGGGAGAGGAGTTTCTACCACAGGAGCTTGGGGAGCCACATTCATGCCAGAGTTCCCTTGGGATGCAGAGCCAGGTGGAGAACAGGAGCTATGGGGAGCTTCCTCTCCAAGAGCAGAGGCCACTCGGGTCAGGCCTCAGTGAAGACCAGGAGAGGCTGGATTAGCCAAGACCTTCGGAGGACACGTGGAGAAGGTGGGAAGAGCCTGCGCCTGCAATGATGTCTGAGGTCATATGATTCCCTTCCATGGAGCAGAGAGTACAAAGGTCCCTTTGCACATGGAATTCCAGTGGGGAGAAGGGAGATGGGCTCCGAAGCTAGTGCAGGATGGCTGGTGGTTGCCAGCAGGGACCCCACACAGCTGGGAAGGGCTGTGGAAGGAGAAGCAGAAGGGATGAGGCCTGTAACTGCAACTTCACAGGCTATGACACCCTCTTATAGCTTCCGTGAGCACATGCACACACACACACACACACACACACACACACACACATAAATACAGAGAGACACACAAACACACACATAAATAAAAATAAAATAAACCTTTAGAAGAAGACACTCTAGGAACGAGTGATGATTACTGTGTCTGTTTTATAGGAAAAAGGACTCAAATGAATAACAATAAAAATAAATGCAGAGTCTAATAAGATGAGTGTGAGGTAAGCTCAATATTACAATTTTAGGGTTGCCACAGTCTGAAAGTTTTGACTCCCTGAAATCCATCTGCTGAAACAAAATCCCTAAGGTGTGGTGTTCAGAGGTGGAGCCTTAGGGAGACAATTAGAAACAAGAGTTCTGGGTTGGGCGGTAGTGGCGCACACCTTTAATCCCAGCACTCAGGAGGCAGAGCCAGGTGGATCTCTGTGAGTTCGAGGCCAGCCTGGTCTACAAAGTGAGCCTCAAGGCAGGATAGAGTGTCTCTCCTTTCCACCACTTGTCAACATGCCTTTAAAGAAGGGGACCACCACTATAAATCTTGAACTTCTCAACTCCATTACCCAAGCAATAATTGTCTGTTTTTATAAGCCATACACATGTATTATGTTGTTATCCCAGCCTGTAATAGTCAGTTTGGACTACTGTAACAAAATACCTTCTTGCAGTTAAACTGCAAACATCAGAATTTATTGCTTATAGTTGTGGGGCTTGGGAAGCCCATGAATAAGTTACCAGCAGATTCGGTGTCTGGAGAGAGCTAGCTTGCTGTTGGCTTCAAAGATGGAACCATCTAGCTATGTCCTCAGACGGCAGAAGGGAAAATATGTTCTTTAATAAAATTAGTCCCCCTGACAATCTGTCCTTGTGGCTTAATCCCTTCCCAAAGGCTATACTCCTTAACGACACCATCTTGTTGATCAGTGTTCAACATACAAACTAGGGTGGATGTGGCGGGCACAGACATTCTGGCCATAATGAAGCCCAAGGACTAAGATAGAGAATAAGACACACCTGGGCCTGGGTGTGGCTCGGTGGGAAAGCATTTGTCTGGCATACACAGGGCTCTGGGTTCAAACCCCAACACACACAAGAAAAAAATAAGAGAACAAAGCCATACGTCACCGCAACCCAGAACCGGCTTCCCCTGTAGTGCAGCAACCCCGGTCTTTCTGTGAAACTGCGCTGCTGCTCCCATCTGTCTCTCCACAGTCTCCCCCAAATCTGTGCCTGGAGACCTGAGTAACATTTACTGGAGAGCTAAGCAAAAAGACAGAGTGCTTTCGCAAGTCAAACGCCCCAAGTGCTTCAAGGCTAATCATGCAGTGAACCACGGGGGCTAGGAAGATGACAGACAGGGTCGCCGTCCACGAGGCCTTTCAATTAGGTAGACTTCGCTCATGTTTACACCCTTAATGGAGCTGAGAGTCATCTTTGTTTAGTAGGATTAAGACATGAGCTCATCACAGCGGCTTAGAGTAGCGGTTGTCAATACGGGACTACTCTCACTGGCTTCAGCGTGAAACCCTAAGATAACCACATTCAGGCCAAGGGCAGCTTCGCTGTGAGTGAAGTTAGGTGCCTGAGGGTGCATGGGAGCACTTGATTATTTCTGTCTAGGCAAATGCTTTGTAGGTGCTCCCTAGAATTGGCAGCGCCCTCACTCCCAGGGAAGTCTCCTACAAACATCTCAGTCCTGGGGTTTTGTGTTTTCACTTTTAAAAGATAAGAGACACAAGTCCCGATGAATTTGTGGATTTAGACACAACTTTGTAATTTTTCTTAAAGATTCATTTTAATTATGTGTATGTCTATGGGTTCGTGCACATGCATGCAGTGCCCATAAAGGCCAGAAGGGGGAGTTAGAGTTACAGGTGGTTGTAAGCTGCTGGACATGGGAGCTACGAACTGAATTCCTGTCTTCTACAAGAGCAGTGTTAACTACTGAGCTATCTCTCCAGTCCATAGACACAAAGCTGCAAGAGCAGGGATCCATGCAATCATGCCAAGGCCTTCTATCCCATGATAGCCAGAAACTCGCTAGGCCTTCTCTCTGCTGAGCCAACACAGACTGAGAAGTGGCCCTGGTCTGGCTCACCCAGTTTTGTGCTGTCTTCAGCCCTGGGAGATCTTCACAGGGACTTCACAAGGCAAGACTCAGTCAGCGGGGACGACAGGCATGGGAAAGTATTGCACCCCTCCACCCCCAGGCTGGGCACTGAGGCAAATTTGCAGAAGGCCAGAATGAGTGACAGCAGCCAGTATTTGATTGCCAGGAAGCCTCAAACTTATAGTGATCCACCTGCCTCTGCCTCCCAAGTGCTGGGATTAAAGGCGTGCGCCACCACCGCCTGGCCCAGAACAATAATTTTAAAAAGGAAAATACAAAACCTGGTATATTAGTGACATTATGCCCTCCGACAGACTAACTTAGCATGGGCCAGATTACACGCCACCCACAGCACCAGGAGGACGGTCCTACTTCAGCATATCTACGGACGCTGGGTCCTCCTTTGTGTCCATCTTCACATCTGCTAAGTTATTTAGTAGTGGACTGTGGTGGTTTTAAGAAAATGGCCCCCACAGGCTCATATATTTGAGGGCTTAGTCACCAGGCAGTGGGACTGTTTGAAAGCATTATAAGGATTAGGAGGCTTGGCTTTGTTGGAGTAGGTGCAGACTTGTTGGAGGAAGTCTGTCACTAGGGGTGGGCTTTGAGGTTTCAAAAGCCTATGCCAGCCCCGGGCACTCTCTGTCCATCCTGCTGCTTGCTCTCAGGATAGAGTTCTCAGCTACTGCTCCAGCTTTCCACCATGCTCTTCGCCATGATAACGGACTAAGCTTCTGAAACTGTAAGCAAGCCCCCAACTAAATGCTTTCCTTTTTAAGATTCTGCCTTGGTCATGGTGTCTTTTCATAGCCATAGAAATGACTAAGACATGGGCTTTATTAAGTATGGGGCAATCTGCTCTTAGAGGAAGTTTAGGAACTCAGACTTGAAAACCGAGGTCTTGATCACATCTCAGGGATCCATCTCCTCCCAGGAGCCCCTCCAACTCCAGCACCAATTCCAGTGACAGTTGAGGGTGTGCTGGAGTTGTCCATCTCTTCACTCCTGCAAAACTTTGCCTAGGGCATGAGCTACATGCCACATACAGGACAAAATGACGACATGGCTGGCATGGGAAGGTAGGACGTCAGAAGAGTATGCAGCACCCCACAGAGAGCCACATAGTGCAGGCCCTCTGACTTGGGAGGATGCAAGATTCTGCTCTCCCAGCATGGGGCAGAAAGTCATGATGAAGGAGTCCGGGGTATTTAAGTAACTTGGGAATATAGTGACTTGGTAAGGGCTAGAATGGGAAAGCATTGTGTATTATTAATTTGGAATGCAGGGGCTGAGTGATCTTTGGTGTCTAAGTAAATGTGCCTTTATTTTGCAGACACTAGTGAGGTTGAACCACATGGCAGATAATAAGCAAAAATCATCAGTCATCAGACTTGGACAGAGCACAGCAGAATAAATGTTAAGTGTAGAAAGAACATTTTTACAGTTTCAGCCTCACCAATATATAGTAATGTACATCTAAACAAGGTACCATAGTTTAACCTGCCAAAGTATCAGGCATTTTCATCAGTTTATATTAACTATACAAAATAGTGGGTTTCGTTACTATCTTTTTAAAAAAGATTCATTCATTTATTTTATGAATGTGAATATCTGCATGTACACCTGCATGCCGGATCAGGATCCCACTATAGATGTTGTGAGCCACCATGTGGTTGCTGGGAATTGAACTCAGGACCTCTGGAAGAGCAGCTGGTACTGTTAGCCATTGAGCCCCTCATTATGATCTTTTAATACATGTTTATCAAGTACCTTGATCATATTAACTCGTCTCTGTTTCCCATACATATCTTCTCTCACTCCTCCCAATGGTCTCTTTCTCATGTCTTAATGACCCCCCCCCTTTTTCTTGCTTTCTTCTTTTAGATTCCACACATGAAAGAAAACAAGCAACACTGCTTTTTATGATCCTAACTCATTTCACTTAACATGGTGATCTCTAGTCTTACCTATTTTTCTGTTGGTTGTATGATTTTGTTCTTTTTAATGACTGTATAATACTGCATTATATGTGTGTGTGTATGTATACATACATACATACATACATACATACATACATACATACATACCATACCATACCATACCATACCATACCATACCATACTTTTTGTTTATTCATCTGATGGACATCTGGGTCAGTTCCACTACTTTGTTATTGTGAGTAAACTACAATAAATGTGAGTGTGGAAGTTGCCTCTGTTTTTTGCAGCCCTCTCTATCTCCTCTTCCTCCTGTCATCTTTCCAGACTGACCTCTACACACAGAGCATGCCTTGAACTTCTGATTCTATCTCCTCCATCTCCTAAGTGTTAGGACCACAGATGTGTGCCACCATGCCCAGCTGATGAGGCCTAGAAATTGAATCCAGGCTTTCCTATTCGCTAGCCAAACACTGTCCCGACTTGGCCACATCCCTGTCATTTCTGCTGTGTATAGCTTCTTATTCTTTCAGGAATTTACCCAGGATCATATGGTACTTTGACTTACATTTTGGGGAGATCTTTGATAAGGATTTCCATAGTGGCTGCACCAGTTTACATTCCCACCCACACTGTGCAAAGATTCCACTTTCTCTACATCTTTACCAGCATCTGTTTTCTTGATGGCAGCCATTCTGATTTGGGCGAGACAGAAGCTCATTGTAATTTTGATTTTCATTTCCCTTACGACTAAAAACATTGAACACAAAAACAGACTCAGCAGGTTGTATTTATTTATATTCGTATATACAAATGCATACATGTCCATATATATGTATGTAATAATAATAGTCAAAGAAAAGAGGCTATTAACTTGAGAATGGGGGCACAAGGGGGTGGTTCAAAGAAGAGTAACTGGAAGGGGTCTGAGCGAGAAAAGGGAGGGGGAAAGTGATGTAATTCCATTTCAATTAAAACTGTTGAATACATGTATTTATTGTTTTATGTACTTATTCGATCAATGTTTGTATCTCTTGATTTGAAGCTTCTGTTAGCTCATTTGCTCGTTTACGGACTAGGCTATTTGTTCTCTTGGTGTTCCATTGTAGTCTTCGTTAGAGTTTCTATTGCAGTGATGAAACACCATGACCAGACAGCAAGCTGGGGAGGAAAGGGTTTATTCCGCGTACACTTCCACATCCAGATCATCATCAAAGGAAGTCAGGACAGGAACTCAAACAGGGCAGGAGCCTGGAGGCAGGAGCTGATGCAGAGGCCATGGAGGGTGTGCTTAATGGCTTGCTCCACATGGCTTGTTCAGCCTGCTTTCTTATAGAATCCAGGACCACCAGGCCGGGGGTGGCTCCCACCCACAATAGGCTGGGCTCTCCTCATCAATCACTAATTTAGAAAATGCCTACAGACTTGCCTACAGACTGATCTTATGGAGGCATATTTTCAATTGAAGATTCCTTCTCTCAGAAGCTTGTGTCAAGTTGACATAAACGTAGCCAGCACAATGGTTTTGAGTTTTTCATATGTTCTGGATATTAATTTCTTATCAGACGAATAGCTGGCAAAGATTGTTTTCCATTCTATAAGGTATAGGCTGTTTCTTAACTCTGTCATCTCCTTTGCTATAATGAAAAATGTTTAATTTGATGAAGTCCAGTTTGTACATTCTTATTGTGTGTTTCCTGGACATCTCTTTCAGAAGCTAGTACCCAGGTCTTGAAGGGTTTGTCCTGTGTTTTCCTGTAGTAGTTTTGAAGTTTCAGGTCTTAAAAGTTATTGATGCATTTTGAGCGAATGTTTGCAAAAAGACTACCTTGTATCCGATGTATGAACTCGGAACCTTTGTCAGAAGTCAGACGACTGCAGCTGTGTTTATTTATCTCCAGGTTCTCTGTCCAGTTCCACTGTTGTTCATGGAGGGTGTATGATGTCATTTTTGTTGCAGTGGTTCTGTAGCATAATTTGAGATCAGATATTAAGATACCAGTGGATGACTTCAATATCTCACTCTCACCGATAGACAAATCATGCGGAGAAACAAAAACAATAATATCAGCAACAAAAATCAGAATTAAGTGACCTTGTAGGTAAAATGGACACAACAGACATCTCTAGAATATTCCACTCACACACTGCAGAATACATATTCTTCTCAGCATCCCATAAAGGTTTTTCTAAAACAGACCACATCGCAGAATACAAAGCAAGCCTTAGCAAACAAGGAAATGGAAGTGATTTCCTGTCTTCCATTGGATCACAAAGGAAGTAGAAGTCAGCAGCAAGACAAGCTACACGAAGTCATGGAAATCAAAGAACACACTGTTGAATGACAGATGGGTCGTCAAGGACATCAGAAGACAGATAGGTTTAAAAATTCCTGGGATTGAATGAAAAATGCAAACAAACACACCTGAACCTACGATATGGTTCTAGGAGGGAACTTCGTAGCTGTAAATGCCTAGATTAAAAAATCCAGAAAATAATGAAAAAATAATGAGGATCAAAGTAGAAATTGATGAATAGTAAGTGCAAAGAATATTACAGAGAATCAATGAAGCAAGACTTGGTTCTTTGAAGTGATAAATGATACTGGGAAAACTCCTAGCCATACAAACCAAAAATAAGAAAGAAAACTGAAGTTAAAAAAATCAGAATTCAGCTGGGCAGTGGTGGTGCACACCTTTAATCCCAGCACTCGGGAGGCAGAGCCAGGCGGATCTCTGTGAGTTCGAGGCCAGCCTGGGCTACAGAGTGAGTTCCAGGAAAGGCGCAAAGCTACACAGAGAAACCCTGTCTCAAGAAAAAAAAAAAA
>CABHPR010151985.1:0-22258 GCA_902168415.1 Peromyscus melanophrys | reverse complement strand
GTAACAAACGCTGAGCTTTCTGGGTAGGATTTAGTTAAAATACTTAGAACACTGCCTGGCATGTAATACACATGCTCAACAACAACTCCCAGGAGGACTAGTGTAGTTGTTATCATTTAACAGACTTTTCTCCTAACCAGGACTCAGTTTTTTATTTAATAATATAGTATAGAAGTAAAAAACAAAACAAACAACAATAAATAATGAAAACTGAACTAGAATATATATATATGTATATATATATATATATATATATATGTATATATATATAGGACAGGGTCTTCGTCTTGCTATGTAGTCTTGACTGGCCTGGGAATCTTTATGTAAATCAGACAGACTTCAGATCTGCCTGCCTCCTGAGTGCTGGGACTAAAGGCATGTGCCATCACTCTCCACATTGAAAAATCATTTTTAAGCTACTTTACTAACCCCCACCCCCAGGTAGCTATCTGCAACATGTTTATAGGTTTAAGACAGATGTCACATTAAAAGCAGAAAGTAGTTGCTGAACTGTCTTGATTTGCCTTACAGGTGAAGAACACTTTCTATTTTACAAGTGTCTCGGGAAGAACATCCGAACTTGTCTCCAGTACTAAGGAATCTCTCAGGATGACCGGGTCTCCGCTCTTTGACTTAATCTCTACCTCACAGAAAAACAAGTTCATCTAAAATTGTCTTTGTTAGATAAATTGCATCAGACTCCCAGATGCCATCTGAGCATGTTATGACTGAAACAAATGTCAAAGCCACATAACCACCATGGATCAGGCCAGTGTCTACCTCTTTTTTTATTAATATGTATTTTTAATTTTTTTGAGACAGCGTCTCACTGTGTATCCCAGGCTTACGTTGGACTTGGTGTCTAGCCTGTGGTGATTGAACTTGAAATCTTCCTCAGCATCTCACATACTGGGATGACAGTGTGTGCCAGAATGCCTGACTGCCACCTCTTTTTAACCCATTTTTCCACACCTGTTATTACCTGTGATATTCATTACATTTGACTTGCTGTTGTATTGAGGGGCCTTACCAGCTCATGTTAATAAAGATCACTGTGACTCTTTTTTCTTCCTAAGATTTTAAAATTTTAAATTTATTTTGTGTATGACTATATGCCTGCATATGTGGATATGTACAATGTGTGTGCCAGCTGCCTACAGAGAGCAAAAGAAGGTATTAGATTCCCTAAAACTGGAGTATAGGTGATTGTGAGCCTTCATGTGGGTAATGGAAATTAAACCCAGGTCCTCAGTAAGTGCCATAAGTGTTTTTAACTGCTGAGCCATTTATCCAGCCCCGGAAGTGCTTAGAAGATGCTTAGAAAAGAAACAATAAGCTTTATTTTCAAAATAAATTATTGGGGCCCAGTGTAGCATAAGCCTTTAATTGCAGCAATCTAGAGGCCTAGAGGTGGGAGGATCTGGGATCCTAAGGCCAGCAGGGACACATATAGTGAAACTCTGTAATAAAACAAAACAGAAAAAGAAAAGAAAGAAAGAAGAAAGAAAATGAGAAAATGTTTGCTCATCTAGAAAAAATATTAAAGAAATATTATGAAGTTAATAAAGATAGATTAAAAGACAACAAAAATCCCCCCATGATCCCACATATCTTTTAATATTTAGTATCACTTAAATGTGATTTTAATTCTCTTTTTATGTGTATACTTAGGTTGACACAAAACATACCTCAATGGGAATAAAAGACAGTTCATTCTAAAACCAAACAAGGGTGACCATGGCCTAGGAACCTAGTGATACAGGTTATGCCAAAACCCGTGTGCCAATGTGATTTCATGACATTCTTATAATATCAGAACATCAGAATAGTTCTTAAATCCACAGGCTTTTTAAACACAATGGTAGAAACATCAGGTAGATGGGTACAGCAAAGTGGGAAACTTCTGTTAAAGGTCTCAGATGCAATCTGCCTTTGTGTTGGTGGAATCCAAGAGTCTATATATCCCATGGATGTTAGATCACACATAGAGGTGAGCTTACATAACCCAAGATACATTGGGTCTTGGTCTGCAACATTCAAACTCTGTATAATCATTCAAGTTATAATCAGTTAATTAATTAATCAGCATTGTAGAATGTTTAACTCAAAGTGTAGCTTTCTTGTATTAGTTTCAGCTAATGCAAACTTATGCATTTATTTTATTATAAGCATAAATTATAAAAAAAAATGGTTCTGGTGTAACCCCTGTGTATTTTCTGAGTAATGCTTTTATGTAAATGTCCTGGTTGGTTAGCTGGGTAGTGTGAAAAAAAATGAAGCTTTTCCTCTACTGAGTCCTTTTTCGTCATAAAGTTTAATCACAGCAGCAGAAAGGAACCAGAGTGATAAGCTCCCATACAGGCTGTTGTTAGTGGTAAGCTCCCATACAGGCTGTTGTTAGTGGTAAGCTCCCATACAGGCTGTTGTCAATGGTAAACTCCCATACAGGCTGGTGTCAGTGGTAAGCTCCCATACAGGCTGGTGTCAGTGGTAAGCTCCCATACAGGCTGGTGTCAGTGGTAAGCTCCCATACAGGCTGGTGTCAATGGTAAGCTCCCATACAGGCTGGTGTCAATGGTAAGCTCCCATACAGGCTGGTGTCAATGGTAAGCTCCCATACAGGCTGTTGTCAGTGGTAAGCTCCCATAAAGGCTGGTGTCCCTGGTGATCTAGCTCAAGGGGCCCCCCAAGGAGAGAAGAGCAGAGTCTCAGCTTCCTTCTGAGTCAGAGCATGCTGTTTTGCAAAGATCCCTGGGTGATTCACATTAAAGTTTCGCAAGTGTCAACGTATCCCTCAGGTTTACTTCAACATATCAGTCACTTACTAGAATTAAAAATATAATTTTTTAAAAAATTATCATTTATTGTTAACAATGCCTGGGCAATAACAATGTGGAGGATTATGGAACTAGTGTTTATAAAAAAAAGTATAAAAATACAGTTCATAAGGGATTTGAAAGTTGGAAAAAAATTGTGTCTTTTTAAACAGCCATATTATTCTATAATTGTCCCTAGTGAACTATTGATTGATTGATTATTGGCTCTCTTAACTGAGAATGAGTCTTTCATTATCAAAGAATGTGAACTGGTTTCTTGTCAGAAGCCCCTTGGGGGAGGAAGGGCAGGAAGTCATTAAGGACAGCACAGTGGCAGACCTCTGCGGCTGAGTCACAGCTTGTCAGTCACTCCTGATGAATTATGAGGGAGTGGGGTAAAGGTGGGGCTTGAATTTCAATCAACTGATTCAGGTAAGAAAACAGGGCCGGGACTCTGGAACACCCTGAAATCTCTGTAGCCACGGCCAGTACTTTGCTCTTTAATTAGACAGGGTGACTCTTTATGAATTTATTGCTCTAAATAATCTCATAAATGGAGATAAGGAAAGGAAAAGTCCAGATTACTTGGAGCAGCAGAAGGAGGTATGGTCAGGTTATGGGCACTGTTCCAGCCAATAGTTCCCAGTAGAGAAGAACAGTTTATGCTCAGAACAAGGAAGTGAATTTAAAATCAGAATCTGACTTCACAGCTTAAAAGAGAATATTGGAGGGCCAGAGAGAGGACTGCTCAGCAGCTCAGAGTGCTTACTGATACATCTTAGTTAGGTTCCCTGTATCCTTGTTGGGCATCCCACAGCCACTTGTAACTCTAGCTCCAGGGGCTCCAGCACCTTCTTCTGCTTCCTCAGGCACTAGCACAAATGAGACATACACTCAGACACACATGAGACATACAGTCACACCTATGCACATATGTAAAAATTAAAATGTTAAAAAACAGAATAGAGGTTGTAATAATGTTAAGGGAGTTGGCTAGCATCTCTCAGGCTGGCTGCAAGCAATAACACCCAGGTAGTGGGAAAATTTTACTTGCTTTCTTAGCTTGACTAAGGACCCATGAGTCATTTCTGTGAAATGGAGTCATTGAGGAAGAGAGAACCCCGAATTCTCTTTCTCTGTGTGGGAGAATAGAAGCTGTTGGGAGATACTCCATTACACTGTGTAAAGATATGCCACTGTGATTGGTTTCATAAAAAGCTGAATAACCTATAGCCAGGCAGGATTTTGGGGCCAGAGAGGATGCTGGGAAGAAGACAGAGTCGCCAGCCAGATGTTGGGGAAGCAGGAAAGCAGCATGGGCAGTACAGAGTAAAGGTAATAAAGCCACGAGGAAGAAAATAAATTAATAGGAATGGGTTAATTTACGTTATAGGAGCTAGTTAGAAACAAGCCTAAGCTACTGGCAGAGCTTTCATAATTAATAAGTCTCTGTGTCATTTTTTGGGAGCTGGGTGGTGGGGGAAAGACTGGATACAAGAAGCCTAAATTCCCTAATTATCAGGTAACAAACATGGATGGCCTAATCACACTGGCCAACCTGTCTCCAATACCCTTCAGTACATTCTCACCACTTTAAAAACTCCTGCCATGGCTCTCAAAGGAACTCAGTTTATTCTCCTTTCCTAACATAAATATCTCCAATAAAGTCTCCATTTGTTCTAATCTGTCTGGGCAAAATTTCTTTAATAGGGAAGTGGAAACAGAGAAAAGGGAAAGGCTCAAGATACACTGCTTTCAAATCTTGGCATCAGAATTTGGGGAGGGGGCTGTTTAGAAAGACAACTTCTCATCATGGGGATTTAAATCAGGGAGGGACTGAGTGACAAGGTGGACACATCGGAAAGCAGGCAGCTATTGAGTAAGCTTGCCATTAGGTACAGATGGCGGCAGAGGCTGAGTGGCATTCTGTCAGCATTGTAGCAATTCTCTAAGATTAAATTTAATGAAAGCTACGTAGTGCCTGTCATATAATAAACACCTAAATTAGCTATTATTATCATAACAGCAATCAGTCATGGTGCTCATGTTTACTTCTCTCTTCATTCTAATCAACAATAATTTTTATTTGTTTATTATTTTGTATGTGTGTCTCTGTGGGGGTAATTTGCACTTAAGTGCAGGTGGCTTTGAAGGACTCTGGAACCCCTGAGTTGGCGTTATAGGCAGTTGTAAGCCACCCAACAAAGATGCTGGGAACCGAATTCAGGTCCACATCAAGAGTAGTCTCCTCCGTTCTTAAACACTGAGCAATCTTGCCCGCACCCCAAGCTGTACTTTCTAATGACAAAAAGCAGAATACTTGCAACAGTTTCTGCAGAGATCCTTTTCCATCTGTATCTGTATTTTCAAGTATCTCCATATAAGATCTGGCTGCTGTCACACGGACTCAACCCTGGCCTGGGGACGTGGTCTAGCACAATGCTTGCCTGACACATCTGAGGCCCTGAATTGGATCCTCATCCACTAACTCCAGTAAATAAACTGACTATGGATCCAGTCTTCTACTAATTTTGAGTTTTTCATGTCTTGGAAATTAAACCTAAAGCCTTGCAAATATAAAACATGCTGCCTGCTATGGAGTTACATATCCATCCCTCTTCGATTAAGAAGAAGTGTGAGGATTCTGGGAGTTAGAAAGATTTTGTCACAGAGTAATAACAAGGCTGTAAAATAATTAAGGCTGGACTAGACTTAATGCTGACCCAGATCCTCGAAGTTACAAGGACTCAGGTGACAGGGACTCTCCATCCCAACGTGGAGGAAAATTACAGAGGCCTAAGTGAAATAATCTTATAATAAAATTCTCTTCGGGGATTATGTTGGAGTAGAAGAAAGGAATCAGCAACTCATATTCAGGGTTGAGCCAAGGTTTAAGCAATGGGGATCGAGGATTGTCCTGAGAAGTAAACAGAGCATTCAAAACTGATGATAAATCAGGCTAAAGGTTGGTCTACTTTTTATTATCATCATGTGTTTAGATATAAAATACTTCTGTTTTTAAAAAGTTATTGATCTGATTTTTATTTGTTTTAAAATTTTAAATCATTAAAAAACTTGCTAATAAATAAGTAAGTAAAAACATTACACATCAAAACTAACCAGACCTGAAGTCTACACAACTCAATGCGTATGATAATCCGGAAGTGTGAAATCTAATGAGGAGCTCTGCAGCTTCCTTTCTGAAGGCCGAGTCTGGCTGTGGTTGCTGCTTGAATTTTAATCATGCAGATGTAAACTTTAAAGTATCATGTTTTAATTTCCCTTTACCATTTTTTCATGCGGAAGCTCATTTTAAAGAGCAGTATTTACTTCCCCCACCCCACACACAAACAAAACAAACACAAAAATCCTCACTTTGTGTGTTGACTAGTGGACCCTCCTGAAGGGTAGACACGTCCATTTCAAGTGATCCTTTTCTTCATCCTCAATCTATTTCTACATTTCAAGAGTAGATTCAGCTAGGTGGTACTCAGAGACACAACTTTTGTCTAATACGGTTTCAACACTGAGCTTTGCAAAAAATAAGTTGAAGGGTGGAGGATGAGATAGCTCAGTGGTTAAAGGCATTTGTTGCCAAGGCTGACAACCAGAGTTCAATTGCATGTTGAAAAAAAGATGTACATGTGTGTACATACAATAAATTCCATGTAATAAGAATATTTTTTAAAAATTTAAATGACTAATATAGACAATAGCATAGCAATTATGGTGACTAAGGAAAAAAAACTAAGTTATATTGATTCTGATATACAGTTTATGCGTAACACTTAAAACAGAGAAACAATAAAATGTAATGTTTTTACTATATAAGTACAATGTTATTAGACATGAATAGCTTGAACAAGAAATTCTTTATTTTATAATTGTTATTATTAAAGAATGAATCAAGGAATAATATATTAGTAGAAATCAGTTTTCTCTATGGTATCTTCTACAGACATTTTTTAGCTTTCTTGAAGTTTAATTATTAGTGATCTTACAATGACATAAAATGATGTTTTTTATTTTGCTCTCTGACCACAGCAAAGATGGCTCTTTGTTTTACTTTATGCTTATCACTAAACATTATTTTCTCTCCAGCTCCTGGTGGCAGACAGAGCATGTATACCTCACCAGTGTGTAGTTCTAATGTCATAAAAATAGAAAGCTGACAAGGTTGTAACTTGGTTAAAACTTGGGTCTCCTGATACCTGACGCAAGATGTTTTCACCACTCCCCAGGTAAGAGAAACACATCCACCAGCAAATTTTGATTATTGATTCAGAACTGACTGAAATACTAGTGAACCCCAGCAAGAAACTAAGAGTAGCCAAGAAAGTGTACTTTCCTCTGTGTGTGTGCGTGTGCGTGTGTGTGTGTGTGTGTGTGTGTTCAAAAAGCAATGTAAGACCGGGAGGTCGCCTTGATGGAGTCTTATCTGGGTGTTTATGACTCTGGAACTTGGTTCAACTTTTATCTTAGTATTTCTTTGTTTCCTTTAGCTCTCTGGCAAGTCAGGGCACCTAAGGACCTCCCATCAAAAGTGTGTGTCTTGACGATGTCTTGAGGATGGCCTAGATGGCTTAACTTTGTCTGGCCTTACTGACCCAATGACAGGGACTTCTCTCTTGAGACTTGAGTTGAGAAATGTTCTTGTTAATTCTTTCCCTTTGAAATCCAAGTCTTTTAAAAAGATCTCTTGCCAGTTTCAGAGATGTGGACTGTATTTCTGAAGAACCTAAGAGCTTTCCTTGAGATGAATTCTCAAGGAAGATAGGCCATTCTGACTCCTATTGTCCGTGAGAAGTAGCAGCTTTTCAAATGAGGCTCAAGGCCTGGGCCTGGAGCTCAATGGTAGAATGCTTGCTTAGCATACACAGTGTTCTGGGTTTTATCTATAGCAGTGGATAAAAAGATCAAATGGGCACCGAGTAGCAAGGAGACAGCCAACCACGGAAATATTTGAAAATGCAGGAGTAATTCAGTGAGTTCGACAGAGCCTATTGGCCAGACTCCTTCCCAACTTCCAGTACTTTTCCAGGGCACACCCCACTGTGGAAAGCCTTTTCACTTCTGCACAGTTGGGCCCTGACCAAGTTCTCGCCTAGTACAATCAAGTCGTAAATAAAGTCTTCTTTGTCTAGTGCGATTCTCACTTAGATACGAGTCAGCTAAGAGCAGAGGAGAAGCACGTGCATGGATGGTGGGAGGCTGCAGTCGGCTTCATAAGAGCCGGAGATGTTTTCGTGTCTGGGGAACAACATGGTTTTCTTAGTTCTGCTGCCAGGGTCCCTTGTATATGACTTCATTGGGACTTTAGAGCACTGAGCACAGGCATGTGACTGCACATTCTAGATGTGCCAGAGCACAGATGAATACTTTCCTTTTCAAAACAAGTAGTATCACTAGTAATAATTGTGTGTGTGTGTGTGTGTGTGTGTATGATGTATGGGTATAGGTACACATGCCATGGCATGCATGTGCAAGTTACAGAACAACTTTTGTGAAGTTGGTTCTCTCTTTCTACCTTTACGGGAGTTCTGGGGATCAAACTTATGGTGCCAGGTTTACATGACAAGTTCCTTTACCAACCCCCTGCCCGCCCCCCCCACATACCCATCTAGTAGAACCCTGATTCACAAATACTTTCTGATCTCAGCAAACTGGCTGTACTCCTAACCAATTATCTGTTGTTAGCCACCACTTCTTTATTCTCAGAATGTAAACAATGCCTTATGTTTAGTGTGTGCATTACCAAGAGTTGAGTTTTCCTTACTGCAGTTGTGACGATATTCATGGGTATTATACCGTCCCCTGTACACAAACACCAATTATGACTCTTGATTGGTGATCCTTAGATGTCTCATGGCTAAGAAGACCATGTCTGTTTCATGCTAGGGTTCTTTTTGTGGAATTATCTGTTCATTTTTTTTTCATCTTGGGCAAGAGTGGTAGGGAGCTTTCTTCCACAGCAGTTAGCAGAGAAACCCATTCTGACTTGAAACGACAGCCCTCTGTAGGAAGGTGGCTAACTGCAAAAATAATCATGAAGAATTTAGCCAAATACCATAGCTGTCGAAATGATGGAAAGGAAGGTTTTTGTGCCAAGGACCACAGGTGACGCCAAGAACTGGGGCTGCATCAGTAAACTCAAAGAGCCGAGGCTCGGAGCACAGCACGTATCTTATGAGGCATTGGTTGGATAGTAAAGCCAATGTCTGGGGTTAGGTCCAGGTCCAGATGGGAGACTCCAGGGGCTGGTTGGAAGGTAAACTTCTGCATGAGACTGGCGAAGAAAAGGAAAAGCTCCATTTTTGCCAGTGGTTCACCAGCACACATCCGACGACCTGGAGACACAGACACCATAGGAGGTCATAAGGCATCAGCACAAAACCCTGAACAACCCCGGACAAAGACAAGACCAGAGCACACGTTTTCCTCAGCTTTCCAATAAGTGGATCAGTTATCAACTTCTTCTGAGCTTTAGTGGTTTTGTTTCACAGTAAGGCCTAGAGAAAGAAATCCAACGGCAGCTTTAATGATGAAGAGAAGCAATTAAACCTAATAAGTTGTCCTCATTAGTTTTCTATTTTAAACGATACAACCTAGAGTCACTTGGGAAGAGGCAACATCAATTGAGGAATTGTCCAGATCAGATTGGCCTGTGGTCACGTCGTCTCTGAGAGGTTGTTTGGATTGATGGTTGATGTGGGAAGGCCCAGCCCACTATGGGTGACATTCTCCCTAGGTAGGTGGATATGGGATGTGTAAGATATCTGGTTGGGCATGATCCAGAGGTGGAGCCTGGAAGCAATGTTCCCCCAAGGCCTCTGGCTCTAGGCTCCTGTTTTGAGTTTCTGCCTTGACTTCCCTCAGTATCGCAATATGACCTGGAAGTACAAGCCTTTCCTCTCTAAGGGTGCTTTCTGGGTCATGATGTTTACCACAGTAACCGAAAAAGAAAACAACAAGAACACCATTTTAATTTGAAAATATTTTGTGACAAAGTCAAGTGCAACACACGATAGTGTGTAAAAGCAAACACATGATGTCTTCTTAAGTAAAAGCTAGCCATTCAGACTACAAACTCAAGTTTAATGTCAACACAACAGCTACTGAACTTGGCTCAGAGTCGGCTATTGTTCTCCAGAGATTTACTGTGTAGCAGATGACCTGCAGATGAATAGGTAATTGTAATACTGTGTCACAAGTCACGAGGAGACCTGTGGAAAGATAGCCAATAAGCCAGGGAAGGCTCATTCTTTGACCGAGAGCTTCATAACTAAGCCTCGAAAGAAAGGATGAGAAATTTGCCAGGTGACGAAGAGGGAGGGTGAAGATGAGGTCCTTGGACCATTCATGGGCTGGATGAGACTTGACTCTCACTACACATGGAGCACCAGGTAGACTATCTTGCATCAGAGGAAGGAGCAGGGACTAGGTCACAGTGATCTGAAAATGATATTAAGCTGCAGAAGCATTTTGGTAAGAGAGACCCAACTGGTATAATTCTGAAATCGTTTGGGAAAATGAAATAAAATTGAGAAAGGAAACTTTCCTGGTAGAAGCTTATTAAAAAAATAGTTATCTGTATTTCCTAGATTGTACTGTTTCAATAATGATCTTACTTTTAGATTAAATATAATCAGTTTTTTATTCATTTTGTAGATTGAAGGCAACATATTGGAATGAAATGTAGCATTTTAAATGTAAAATCTGATTTCAGTCCTTCTGAAGAGACAGCAGGTCTATTTATGCTGCTCCCATGGGGGAGGGCTTTAACATGTTGCTTACATTATGACCAGTAATTTTTGTAGTTAGTACAAAATTTGTAGATCTCTGTTTTATTTTTTTGAGCGCAAATCACAAGTGTACAAAATCATGGAAGACTTCTATTTTAGAACAGAGGGAAAAGATCTCATGTTAACCTCTTGGTTTATTTGAGACCTACAAGGAATAGAATAACTCTCCATATAACTACACATTTTCTTACTGGGCACAGTAATGAGGCAAGATTTTTATGGGGTGAAAAGTTATGTGTATTTCCTCTCTGTTTATAAACGTCCATAAAACAGCTAACCACTCAGTCCACGAGCAGGTTTAATGTCAACAAGACGCAGGTATTATTGTGCTTGGTTTTGAGACTGCTATTGTTCTCATGGGCTTGCCTGTGTAACAAGCGACCCAACAGGGAAACGAATAATTATAATACAGTGTCACAAGCTGAGGACTGAGGAGGAGTCTGTGGAAGGGTCAGCTAATATAGTTTTGGGTTTAGATCTTTCCATCTCCCAAGAAATAAGGACATAATTGAATGGTGTTTAGCAGGATGGTAAATAAAGTAACTTGCGATGTTAATTATGACCTTCTGTTTAAGCTTCATTGAGTTTCATGGTAAACTCTGAACAGCCCAACAAGATAAAGCATGTATTATGAGAGATTAAAACCATAGCAAGAGGATCTTATTGTACATGTAAATCTGAGAATGATCTTTGGATACAATTAAAGGCGTTTAGATCACACAAGCCCTTTAGAGAGCAGGACTTTGAACAGTGTGGCTGTAAATGGAAATGGAAATGGAAGGAAAGGGTACCTTCCCACAGACAGAGGGGTACAAGGACAGGGAGGTTGTAGCTAACATAAAATTATGCATATTTAATATTTTTCTTATAGTTTAAATTTTACTTGTTTGTCTATGACTAAGAAATAGTATTGGGCTGGGTGTGGTGGAATGTTGCACGAATCCTAATTGGTCTTATGATAAAAACCCAGAGCCAGATATTGGGGTAAATGCTGAAAGATCAGAGAGACAAAGGAACAAGTCACTAGAGAAACTTCTCACCACTACCAAATACTCAGACTGAAAGGGAGGTGAGATCCTGTCTCCACAAATCCTCAGACTGAATTCCTCTGAGTCCTCAACTGAAAAGGCGCTGAACTCCTCTCTCCTCCTGCCTTATATTCCTGTCTCTGCCCAGCTATATCACTTCCTGTCTCATTCTTCCTAGTGCTGGGATTAAAGGCGAGTGACTCCCAAGTACTGGGATTAAAGGTGTGTGCCACCACTGCCTGGCTCTGTTTCTCTTTTAAACTGGATTAATCTCATGTAGTCCAGGGTGCCTTTGAACTCACAGAGATCCAGATGGATCTCGGCCTCCCTCCCGAGCTCTAGGATTAAAGCTGTGTGCCACCACTGCCTGGCCTCTATGTTTAATCTAGTGGCTGGCTCTGTTCTCTGATCTTCAGGCAAATTTTATTTGTTAATGAGTACAAACAAAATATCACCACAGTGGCACATGCCTTTAATCCCAGCACTCCATAGAGAGAAGTGAATGTATCTCTCTGAGTTTGAAGCCAGCCAGGAGTCCATAGTGAGTTCTAGGATGGCCAGGGCAACATAGAGAGTCCTTGTCTCAAAACAACAATAACAACACCACCAAAATCTGATCAAATAAAAAAGTAGTATTGTTACTCCTAGCTTTCTTTAATTAAGGCCTACAATAAATTCCCTTTTTAAGATTTATTTTTAATTATGTGTATGTCTATGTGTTGGTGTGTAGGTATGTGCACATAGGTCAGGTGCCAGCAGACTCCAGAGACAGTGAGGACTCCTGAAGGTGGAGTTACAAGCAGTTATCATTATCAAATGTGGGTGCTAAGAACCAAAGTCGGGTCCTTCACAAAATCTCTTTTAACTGCTGAGCCGTCTCTCCAGCCTCATAAAGAAAAATTTGATTTCCACACTAAATTGAGTAAAATCCCTGAACAGGCTTCTCATCCTGAATAAGGATGACGGCTGCTTGTTTAAAGGTCTAAAGAGGCTTCACAGTGTGTGCAAAAGCCAGCTAGGCTTGGATACAATACTGATCATGGGACCAAAGGAAAATTGGAGGTAATTGTCCATAGTGCAAACCAGAAGACATGAGCATAATCTAGAGGTGACATCTCTCTTGCTTTTCAAACTAGCTGTGTTAAGTAAGGCTCCTTACCCACTGAAAAGGGCATGAAAGCGTCTCTCTTGACAAACTTCCCCTCGGAACTGAGGAAATGAGCAGGATTAAAAGTGTCTGGTGTTTCCCACTGCGTCTGATCCCGAAGTACTGACGTCAGCAAGGTGATGACCTCTGTGCCCTAGAAATAAAAGGGCTGTGAGTGAAAAAGATTCAATTTCTTCCTAAGAGGTTCCTCTCCAATGTGTTATAACCATGGTTGGCAAATTTCCAGGTAAGGTGTGTTCTCGAAGGAAGGCTTTAAGTTCAGTAATAGGGTGTTCATTTAGTCACCAAAGTTTTCTTTAGTTCCTAAGTAAAAGCAGAACCTAAAAATGAGCCTTTAGTGTGTAACGGTTGAAAGACCCTAACCCTTTAGGCTCACACCCCCCAAGCCCCAGGAGAATGAGGAACTAAAAAAGCTAGTTCCAAGGGCAACCTGACTCAGCCATTACTCAACCACCCCTGCCACAATGTAACAATGTAAAGAGATTTCTATTAAGAGATGCGCTCAACTGTGACTGGGATAATTGCAAGTGTTCCAGGATAGACCACTGTAACCTTTGTGTAAACTTCACTCCCACCCTGACACCCCTCTTGAGGTTTCGGGAAGAATGTGTATGCGGACGTGACTGTACCCACCCTGTGATCAGGCCATGATCTTATAAAATTAGCCTCTAGACATAAATCAATCGAAATGAAATTGTATGGGAATTGTAACCTTTGGCTTTTGTGGGTTTTTCCTTTACAAATACCCATGTGGCTGCAGTAGGCGCAACTCTTGCTCTTGGGAGGAGAGGAGCCCGACTGTACAACCACATCAATAAACCTCTTGCTATTTGCATCAACTGGATCGGAGTCTGGGTTCTTGGGGCGCCCACCCGAGAAGGTAGTACTCTGGGTCTGGGGTCTGTCACGGTCATGTGATAACAGCATGCTATTTAACAGGTCCCTCTATGTGACCCAAGATGGTCTTGAACTCACTATGTAGCTCAGGCCAGCCTCAGACTCATGATCTCCAGCCTCTCGTGTGCTGGATTTACAGTATGAGCCACCACACTCAGCTTGTTAACTTTTAATAAATTCATTTCTAAGTTTGCATGGGGGGAGTTAAATGGTCCTCACTGGCATTGCAAATTGTAGGTGACAAAATACAAATGAAAGAACCTGGTAGAATTTCTAGAAGGTTCAGTGGCTCGGTGAAGATTTGCTCTTTTATCCCCAAGTTTCATGATAGTGGATGGCAAATCAAGGAAGGTTATATGGACAGATTCTAAAACATAAGCTTCTCTGCTTTTATGGTGCCACATGCTGTAAAACAGCTTTCTATAAATAAAGGGGGTGATTTTAATTGTATAGGAAAAGACATTCTGAGAATGAGAGTGCCCAAACAAAGTAAAATAATGACTAAACACAAAACTCTGAGCAAGAGGCATGGTTCAGACACAGGAAAGCTTGCCTTGGGTATACAACATCCAAGCTTAGTCATCAGGAAATAATTAAAACAATTAAAGAAAATATTCACTACTTTATCTTGATAGCTACATCTTTAATGAGGCTTTGGATTATAATCTTCTGGTTAACTATTTTATCACCTAAAGTCTTTGTGATTTTTTTTATTCAAGTAGACAATTGAGTATAAATATTTTGTTTTAAAACTTGTGTACTATCACTATCTATCTTCTATCTATTTATCTATAATTCATCTATATATCTATTTATATAGATTATATGATTATGTACTTTCTCTGCCTCATAGCAAACATGTTATTTATAGTCATTTCTCCAAAGAGCTGACTGAGATGTGCCAAGACTGAGCCTATCTCTTAGTGGCACAGCACATTAATTAGATCTCCCTGTACCTGCAAAGTCCTCTTGACAACAGTGTTTTACATGGATTTTAGCACAGTAGGTGGATAAAACCAAAATCCTACCACTATTACTGTTTCTTGTGGATCACATTTAATATTATTTTTCTATTTTCACTTTTGCTATGGTTTGAAGATGCGGAGAATCTTCCAAAGGTCCTATGTTCACAGCTTGTCCAAAGGATGTGGCAGAACTTTAGGGGATGAGGACCATGGAGAGGTTCATCCTTATACCAGTGGAGACATTCCCTTCTAGGGGACTATGGGACTCTGTCCATCAGTCTTTCTCTGTCCACTGGCTTCTCCATACATTCCCCTCAATGTCATCTACTGTCCCCACCAGTTCAATTTAGATGGGGCTGGTATGCCTGATCTTGGATGTGAACTGGCAAAACTCTAAGCCAAATGAACTGTTTCTCTTTACAAGTCAGCTGCCTTGTATATTTTATTATAGTAATGTGAAGCTGACCACTACCATGTTGCTTGCATTTGTTCTTGTTTTTGTTTCTTGTTTTTTCTGTTTCACTGTTAATCAGGTTAACTCAGCTCAATAGTGTACTTAACATAGACTGAGAAGAAAAGCTCCAAAGGCGAGCATAGTCTTGTTCAGAGAGTGTTCTCAGAGTGGGGTGCAGTAATGTAGGGACAAGAACTCCAAATAATCAGTAGCTTCATGGCTTTATGCAGACATGGGCCCACCAGCAGTGCTCAGACTAGGTATTGAGGAAAAGAATTGGTGTCATAGGTGTATGATAATCTTCTGCTCACGCTGGCCTTCAGTCTATTTTTAGGAAGTTATATATGCATCTCTTCAACTGTCCATAGGAGCAAAAAGGTTTGCATGAAGAAGGTGCCTGGGAATCAGTGTGCATGATTCCATGGGAGGATGGGATTGAAGCATGGAAATGTGGATGAAAGAGCCTTCCTGGAAAAAGCTCAGAGCTCTGATCCTGACAGCTTACCTGGAATCCTGGCTCCTTCAAGGAGCAACCTTTCATCCCAGAAAAGGCTTACGTTCTCTGAATCCCATCCCCCCCCCACCCCAGTTATAACATAAAATAGGGTAATAGGTCACAAAGTCTTAGAGAACAGTTGCCATCAGTCGCTTACACACATTTTCTCTCTCTTACATATATACACACACTCAGTTATCTTATTTTGAATGATGGGGAGGGAGACAAGGGAAGAGATAGTAAAGGAGAGGGAGCAGGGTGGAAGGAGACAGGTGGGCCAAGACTGTCACTGAACTTCAATCTCAGTGCTTCCACCATTGTCAGCACCTGGAACACACCCTCTCCTCTCTCCTGCGTGAGCCCTTACCTTTGGAATATAGTAGTTCTTAAATACAACGTCTGTGGTTGTCTCATGGGGTAAGCTGGTGGGCAGTATGTTAGCAACCCTCTGTATTTCGTGAACGACAGCGTCTGTGTAGGGCATTTGAGTTCGGTGCTCAATCCGAGGCTGAGCCGAGCCCACAACTTTGATGATCTCATCGTGGACCTTTTCTGGGTACAATGCAATTAGAGTTTAGCGTTCTGCCTGGGCATGGATTCAAATGATTTTACACGTTTTCTTTGCATAGGAAAGTCAAACCCAAACGTTCTCCCAAGTTGAGGGCTTTTTTTTTCAGCATCCTTCCTACTTTCCGCTTCTGTTTCTAAAGCTTCTCTGTGAATGAGCACGGGAAGATTTCAGACTATCTCAGGGGGCTTAAAGAGCAAACCCTACTTCCTTTTAAAAGGTTTATTTGGTTTTCAAGTGTGTGTGTGTGTGTGTGTGTGTGTGTGTGTGTGTGTGTGTGTGTGTGTGTGAATGTGAGTTCCGGTGCCCATGGAGTACAGAAGAAAGTGCCTTTGGAGCTAGAGTTAAAAGCAGTTGTGGCCGGGCGGTGGTGGCGCACGCCTTTAATCCCAGCACTCTGGAGGCAGAGCCAGGCGGATCTCTGTGAGTTCGAGGCCAGCCTGGGCTACAGAGCGAGATCCAGGACAGGCAAAACTACACAGAGAAACCCTGTCTCGAAAAACCAAAAACAAAACAAAACAAAAACAAAACAAAACAAAACAAAAAGCAGTTGTGACTCGCCTGGTGTGAAAACTGAGACCTGAGCTCTGATCCTCTGCAAGAGCAGCATGCACACTTAATTGCTGAGCTATCTCCCCATCCCCACGGTTTCCTTTCTTATTCTCAAAGGAAACTAACCACGCAAGCTATTGTCAAGGCTACAATTTATAGGCATCCACTATGACTATAGAATTCTGCATTTTTGATTCCTAGATACTTTTGTTTTCCTTCATTTGGGTAATGCTCTCAATCTTAGAGACTTACCCTGAACCTCAGGGTATCTCATCATGAGTATACCAGCGCAGTGTGGAGGCTGTGGTCTTAGTTCCTGCTGTAAACAGATTACTAACAAGGGGTAATAAATTTTCTTCATTGAAATAGTCAGCAGATGTATTGTTTTCCTAAAATGGTAAAATACGTCACTAGTCATGGAAGAATTTCACAAAGGTTAATTGTAAAAGGTTACCATAAATTAAAAATAGCAGGTATTGCATTCTTCATCTTAGAGGAATTCCCCTTTATTATACAACCGTCATACCGAACTTGAGGATGCAGAGTATATCCCAGATGCTAACAATGGTAAATGAACTAAATGTAACAAAAGCTATTTTTGTTTAGGAAGGTTACAAGTTAGTATTTCATTGAGTTATTAAAACATTTCCCACATTTTATTATAATATTGTGAAATACTATATTAATTCTCTTTAAATTTTTTTCTCTTTAAAAATTTTATATTTCTCTTTAAAAATTTTAACAAAGTAATCTTTCTTAGATTTAACAGCTGGAATACATTTCAAGATTGTAAAGACAGAATATTTTAAAGAAAACAATATAAAAGATCTATATATATTTTCCTCCAAAGAATACTATGGAAAATGTATGCAAAATGTAATAAATAGCATTTTCAAATTCTTTAAAGTACACACTATTAATCTGAGTCCAGTCATCCGTCTTCTTTGAAGGAATGTTTTGCTTCTAGAAGTGTTTAGTTAAATAGTGAATACTGGCTAAAGAATCCTCTGAGAAAAACACCATTACCTCCTGCTGTCTGAGCAGAAAGGCATCAATGAGACTTCTGGGATCATTTTTGTCAAGATTATGATGGTGTTCTAGGAAGGTCATCCTTATGAAGGAAAATAATTCATCTCTGTTCCTAATGATCTTCTTGTGGCTTCTTAGGAGAAATCCCAAAGCAGGAAACATATTAAAAAGCTAAAGGAATATAAAAAAAAAGTACTTTAAATATGAGCATAAGCTAGTTGGGATAATGTAAGTGATAATATTATTGAAAAATTACAGAAATAACACTTTCAATTTTTGCCTCAGCTAACAATGATAGGTAGGATTATATAATGATGCTTTTTCATTTGTCAGAATTAGGCGATCAACAGTGAATTCTGATACAGCCCATAATCTCTGTGTGTGCAGAGCGTTTTGCATATTGTATCTGTGGGATAATACAGTTGAAGACCATAAGGTACACCACAATAATATCAGCTTTATGCTAAGAGTAATGGACCCAGTGTTTCTCTCGAAAAAATCTTATGTGAGTTCTGGTAAACAACTGCATTATTTTAATCCTAAACAGCACGATAAATTTATTTATGTTTCCTGTAGAATCACAGAAACACTTTGGTTTGTAATAGACATTATCTGTAGATCCCATCAATAAGTACCAGTTAGTCAACTGATCCCCTACTCTTAAAAATGTTCACAGAAGATTTGACAGGGACACTTCCTCTCTATTGTGTACTCTAAGGACTCTCTTGAACTCCTTGACGTAGAAAAGGTCCACCAAGTACATGATATTACTAACTTAGCTTACACATACTGTTACTGGTTGGTTTGTTCTCAGTTAACCACCTCCCGGCCCAGAGGCTACTGTAAGAGTCCAAGGGTGATAGTGACTGACGACAACTAGATTTTAAGGCGTTCTCAGCTCAGATGGCCAGACAACGAGGGAAGAGTGCAAGGGATGCTGACAAGAGAGACAAGAGAAGTCTCAGAACTGTGCCAGATCTCTTGACCAGAGAGGCAAGGCTGAGCACCGGGAGACTGATTGCCTTTGTCTCTCTCTATCCCCTCTTTTCCCTATTTAATCTGCTGGCTGAGGATGAGACGTAAAACAGATTTTTTAGGATGTGAATGGCTCTCTGAATAAAGCTAATTTTAAAGATTCAATACTTTTTTTTTTTTTTTTTCCCAATCTGCAACTGGTAGGCAGCAGTAAGCTTTGACATTCCAGGTACAACTTTACTGTTTGCTAAAATTTCTCAGTATACTTATTTTTAGTTAGGTGAGATCTGATATTAAGCTACCTTCTCAAGGGAGTTCATGACTTCCCCTGATGACTTAATCAACAAAAGAGACAAAAGATCTCATCTAAGGTTGTATGAGATAGCTACCAGCACCTGTCCCAAGCACCACTACTGAGAGGTGATCTGCATTTATAGTAAAAGCCTAAATTGTTCCAAAGTGAAATGATTTGGTTGGCTGTACTGGTACTATTCAAAATTTTACAAAACTTCTTTTTTTCCCCTTGGATCTGGAAGATGAAAGATGTAAATTATATACATATCTCACATGTATGGGTTTTCATCTGCATGTATATTTGTGCACCACTTGCATGCCTAGTGCCTACAAAGGTCAGAAGAGGACATCTGATCCCATGGAATTGGAGTTACAGGTGGCCTGTGGGTCCGGGGAATGGAACTAAGATCTGCAAGAGCAGCCAGTGCTATTATCTGAGCAGCCATCTCTTCAGCCCCCAGAAGACGGAACTTACAATGATGAAAGAATCGGATTGCTGAGTCACTGGGAACATATGTAGATCAACATAAATATTGAGATAGTGTTTAGTTGGGCACTTTCTTTCTCTTTAATATGCTTGTTAGTTCTTCTTGTTAAAACTCTCTTTCATAACTGAATTCTACTATACACTTCTGTTTAATTGATGCTAAGTTCATATCCCATGAATAGTTGTTGGTGTAGGTAATGACAGATGGCTACAATTATAAGACAGATCAGAGCCATACAACTTTAGTGTGAGTCACAATCCATGCATCAAGGTATTTATTGCAGTGTTTTGTGGTGACAGAATTATCAGGTAGGCTAAACAAACATGTTTGTCATACCATTAAACTTAGAATGCATTAACATCCTTTGCACAGTCTCTTGAACAATCAGGTGTACCTCAGAGGAACGAAATCAAAAAAGGAAAAAAGTTACCACAATTCTCGGGCTTCCAATGAGTTTCACATTTTCACCAATTAAAGATAAGAGTCTCAGGAACTGGGGGTCTTGGTAGTCAAACCGTTTCCCAAGCAACATGGACACAATGACGTTGGCAACAGAAGCATTCAGTACTCTTTTGATCTCAAAGGGTTTTCCTAGAAGGCAATTTATCAAGCAGGTCAGGAATAGTCACACAAAAACACACACACACACAGCACTAAGCTACTTCCAGACTGTTGGGGCAGCCTATCCAGTGAAGAGCTTCATAAAAGGATTATTTGTGATTGTGTCTTTCAAGGACATGAAGTTTACAGCTTTGACTAATGCCCGGAATTTACCACAAACGCTCAGATGGCCACAAAGACAATTAAATGGAAGTGTGCAAGAAAAGTGGGCATTCAGCTCAGCTAAAGAAGGACTAAGGAGGCCGAGGCATCTTAATATTTGTGCATGTACCTTTGTAGTGCAGTGTGTGGAGAGAAGGTTGTTAGTTCACAGTGTATGGGAAAACATCATTCGCTATAGTAGGCTGCATTCAAGTTTGGGGTAGAACATTCTATACTACGTTCTGATGTTTTCTGCATCACTGAAATCTACACAGCATGAAATCAGACCTGGTTTCATAGGTTTGTATCCATGTTACATGGAGGCTGAGATAGGAAGATTTAATATTCAGGGCTTCCTAGGTTGTAGAATGAGTTCAAGGCCAGCCTAGACAACCTAGTGGGCTCCAGTTCCAAAATAAAAAATAAAAGGAAGTCTGTAGCTGCAGCTTAGTGATCATGTGTTTGCTTAGTATGCATGGGCTCAAGGTTCATTATCCAGTTACATCCTTAACAAGTATATACAAAACTCTACTTGGATTATGAGGTTATTAAGTATGTGTCAGTAGGTAAACACTTATTTATTTATTTGTTTGTTTATTTATTTATTAAGAATAACATTCGGTCCATTGCAAGAGGGCTTTATCAGGTTGGGCACTAGCTAGCATGCCACCTGGGAACAGGCATAATTGTCTATCTATTTATTTATTTTTGAGGCACAATCTCACTATGTAGCCCTGGCTAGCCCAGAACTTGCTATATGGCCAGGCTGGCCTTGAACTCACAGAGATCCACCTGCCTCTGCCTCTTGAGTGCTGAGATGAGTGGGTCATGACCGACAGTCTTAGTTACTTTTCAATTGCTGTGAAAACACCAAGAACAAAGCAACATTTCAAAGAAAGCGTTGAATCGGTTTACAGTTTCAGAAAGATTAGAGCCCATTACCAGGTCAGGCGTGGCAGCAGGCAGGCATGGTACTAGAACAGTGGCTGAGAGCTTACCTTCTTCTCCACAACTGGGAATGGTGTGGGCTTTAGAAATCTTAAAGCACACTCCCAGTAACCTTCTCCAACAAGGCCGCACTTCCTAATCCTTCCAAAACAGTTCTCCCAACAGAGGACCAAGTATTCAAATGCACGAACCTATGTGGGCTATTCACATTTAACATACCACAAAAGGTAAGTTAATGAGAGAATAACAAATTTGTTTGGTCACCGCTCTATATGACATAGGCCCCCTTAGATTGGAAAGAAAGGGTAAAGTATCCATTTTCCACTTTGTTTCCATGAATCAGGAGAGTTAAGTGAAAACATGGTTGGACACAAAGCATGTGATCTCATCATAATAGACTTAGTATGGAAACCCAGGGAGGCTACTCAGACTCCTATTGTCCCTCTTCCTGTTGGTTCCTCCAAGGGACGGAGCAGAATAGCTTCACAAATGGGAGTTTTAGGATCTAATATCATAGGTCAGAGAATTTTCTGCAGCCAACTCCAAGACAGAAAGGCCAGTGAAAGTTACAATGATATTCCCAGTTTGCCTTGAGCAAAAGGATTTCCTCGGGAGAATTTTCAATTTCCATAGTGTGGCTTTGAGAGGAGACATCAGGAAAAAAAAAAGAAAAAAAGAAAAAAAGGAAAAGGAATGCAAAGAGGTCTGGAGCCTGATTGCCAGGCACCATTTGGGGTCTAGCTTGGCATCTGTTGGCACGGCTCTAATGGCTGATAGTTGGTGATCATCTTTTCAAGTGCCCGGATACGTAACACCTCCCCTTTACTAATGAGTACTTCCTTGTCTGGACAAAGCTGAGGACAAAGCTGTCACAAAGCTCCTTTGTGACAAGGCACCTTCCTGCATTAAAGATGAAAAAGCATTATAGCCTAAGGAAGGTCAGGTAAAGTGCAAAGATAAAAAAGAAACACGATACACTTGAGGATGACCTGGGAATCTCAGCCTTGAGGGGTAGT
>CABHPR010151984.1:0-14732 GCA_902168415.1 Peromyscus melanophrys | reverse complement strand
GAGGGCAGAATGAACTGCACTCTTTAAAAATGATTAAACTGCTGAAATTTATATTATATTATGAATTTTACCTTAAGCATAAAACAAACTAAAAAAACAAGCTGTGTGACATTGGGGTAAGTGACAAAGCCTCTCTGAACCTAAAATCATAGGCATATGACATCATGACCACACATGCTGGTTGGGTGGACCCTGAGGTGGGCCTATGGAAAGAGACCAGGACAGAATGAAATGGGCCTCCTGTAATGGCTATTAGGATGTGCTGGAGCACCTCGCCTGACGTTTGGAAGTTTCCATGTTGTCAAATAATCCTTTTAATTAAGTAACAAGAACACCAAAAAAGACAGATGGGGGATGGAGGATGGGTAAGATGAAAGATAAAAAAGGAGGATGACCCTACTTTATAGTATTTTGTTTTTGTTATTGAGATAGGGTCTCACTATGTAGCCCCGGCTGACTTAGAACTCACTTTGTAGATCAAGCTGGCCTTGAACTCACAGAGATCTGCCTGCCTCAGTGCTGGGATTAAAGATGTGTGTCACCATGACATGTTTATTGTTTTGGATTTTTTGTCTTTTTGCTGGGGGTGGACACTAGGGCTTTGCACATGCTAGGCAAATTCTCCACCACCAAACTCTACCCAAACCCTGTATCATATTTATATTATGAGTCTATCCTGTGTGGAGGTAGAAGACAAATTAGTCATGGAGACTAAGGGGCCACTTTGCTGCCTGATCACCTAAAGTTCTACTTCTTTGATGAGAGCCTCAGGACCCTAGGCAGGAAGAGAAGTTTCATCTATGCAAAAGCCCTAATCTGGAAACAGCTTTATAAACCTCAGATTTTGGAGTTGGGGAGATGACTCAGCCAGTAAAGAGTACCAAGTTTGGATCCCTGGCACCCTTGTATAATGCTGCACGTGGCTGCGTGTGCCTGTAAACCAGTGCTGTGGAGGTGGGGACAGGCAGATCCCTGGAGCTTGCTGGTCAGTCAGCCTAGTCAAATTGGCAAGCTCCTGGTTTGGTGAGAGACCCCACCTCAAGAAATAAACTAGATATCAGCTGAGGAAGACACCTGAAATCAAGCTCTGGCCTCCATATGCAGCTGCACAAATGTGCACACACACACACATACACACACACACACACACACACACGTGTATACACCTACACATAAAACCCTGAGAACCTGGGGCTGGCAAGATGGCTCAGTGGTTAAGAGTGTGTGTTTGCTTTAGCAAAAGACTCCAGCAGTTTGGTTCCCATCATCCACATTAGGTAGCTTACAATCACCTGCAACACCGGTTCCAAGGAGATCCGATCCTCTAACCTCCATGGACACCTGTACTCACGTACACACACACACACACACACACACACACACACACACACACACACACACACACACACCCCGCCACACACAATCTTTAAAAAAAAAAAAAAAAAAAGCAAAACCCTTTGAATACACAGGTGGGGACAGGGAGGCCAGGTTTTCTTATCTCGGAGTAATTTGACACTGAATCAGCAGAACTCCAAGCTTCCCTAGGCAAGGTGACCCACCCTACCTACCCCTGTGACTGACAGTGAGTCCAGGAAAGAGGGGAGGGGTGAATAGGATTTCAGGCTGTCAGGGGAACTTTTCTTTCCCTGAGCCCTGGAACATATGGCAGGTGTTCTGAAAACTCCATTTCTGCCCTCCCTAGGCTGGCTGAGGCCCATCAACATGTAGGGGGAGGGGAAGGGGGGGCGGCGTCTGCCTCTCCATCTGGAAGGCCCTCCTCCTCCACCATGGTAACAGCAGCACAATGGAGTCTCCAGTGTGAGCCTTACATCCTGGCTCCCCGGACAGACGGAACTCCATGGCCCCAAGGAAATCTAAGTCTCCTGCCCCCAGCAGGCCTCGATGCAGTCCACAGATCACAGAAGCAGCAGGCCAAAGGCCATGGCGTGCCTGAAACACGATGCCTGTGTTGCCCTTCTCTGATGGAGACGTCTCACGGGCCTCTGCATCTCTTCCTGAGATGATAAGATGATACAAAAGGCTGAGCTCTGAGCAGAATTAGCTCCCGCGGATAACTTGAGAACTCTAGCTGGTCCAGATTAGAGACCACTTACAATAGGGTGGAGGTCCTAGGGGAAAATAAGACAGGGCTTGGGAAATTTGAAAGCCACTTTCCTGCCAGGCACTGTGGCATATGCCTGTAATCCCAACACTGGGGAGGATCACAAAGTCTGGGGGCAGCCTGATCTATACAGGGTCTTCCAGACTCACTAGGGTTACATAGCAAGATCCTATCGTCATGTTAGTTATGTTTTCAAGGTCAAACAGAGATCTAGTTTAGATAGGTCATCTTCAAACACTTCAGAGATCTGCAGAATATTATAGCATTTAAGATGTTTTAATAACATAGGTTCTTTTTTTTTTTTCCTTTTTTTAATGACTATGAGACATGTCTGCTCCTGGCAGCACCAATCTGCTTCAGAGAAGATGATGGGCATCATAGAAACTCCATATGGAGTTTACTTTCTTTGTGGCAAAAGATAGCCACTGGGCAAGAAAATGCCCTTGTCTCAACTGCTAACAGTATGCTGTCCAAATGAACAAGTAGGACACAAAAGAAAGGACTGCTGAACCTTGCCAAGACAAGGTGGGACAGCCCTTCAGAATATCCTGTGTCACAGAAAAGTCTGTCAGATATGTTAGGCCTGTAGGCCAAAGATGAATGTACCAACATTGCAGAGGAACCTTGGGTGACTGTCCAGGCAGCCAGCTGTTTCTGTCATTTCTCACATTTTTTGGAAGTCAATTGCTTGTATTTCCTGCTTACTCAGTTAATATTATTTCCTTCTCGGGTCTCTAGTAGAGTTGATAGTTATAGTTTTCCTAGTTAACAAATTCAGAAAAGAAACTCACTAAAGAGGTATAAAGTGTATAAATTTGAAAGACATCAAAAGATAGTTTTGGGTTGGTAATACAAGTTAGGATAGAAAATGAATTAGGTACAACATTTTGGACTCACCAAAATAGGATAAATAATGGAGTATTTTCTCTAAATTTGTCAAATGTTTATGGACTGGACATTGTTAATGTAATTCTTGACTATATATATTATATGTAGATATTGTATTTACTGTATATAGTTTTTCTTATATTAGTTATAGCCTTTTATTATTTTAGACAAAAAAGGGGAAATGTGGTGATATATTGTTTGGAATATAGGAAATAAAGCTTGCCTGAAGATCAGAGGACAGAGCCAGCCACAGAGTTAGCCATAGAGATCAGGCAGTGGAGGCACACACCTTTAATCCTAGCACTTGTGAGGCAGAGGCAGAGATCCGCCTAGATTTCTGTGAGTTCAAGGCCACAGTGGGCTACATGAGATTAATCCAGTCTAAAAGAGAAACAGAGCCAGGCAGTGGTGGCATGTCTTTAATCCCAGCACTAGGAAGGCTGAAAAAGGAAGTAATAGGGCTGGGCAGAGAAAGGAATATAAGGCGGGAGGAGATAGGAACTCTGGCTCTTTCAGGCTGAGGAGCTGGTGAGGTAAGGTGGTGGCTTGCTCTGCTTCTCTGATCTTTCACCTTTCACTCTGATATCTGGCTCCAGGTTTTTATTATAAGGCCATTTAGGATTCATGCAACAGGGGAGGTTTCCAATAGGGGTGGGTAGCCCAAGTTCACAAATGCAGCAAGAAGCAATGAAGGAAGAGGTCTGTGATGGGACAGAGCTTCACCAGTGTGCCTGCCATCCAGGGAGTGATGAGGAAATAAGACATGAATCCAGAGGGGAAAGAGCCTGAGATCTGGCCATTATACTGAGGCTCTTGGTCTATCACAGAGTGGTTTTTAAGTAGCAAGATGACATAGCAGACCTCTGTGGTCAGGAGCTCACCCAAGCCACAGCACAGTGATAGAGCAATCCTCACTAAGAAGGACAGATGGCCAGAGATCAGCTGTTTTCAGTGAGGCCTCTTTGGAAGGTGTAGGCCCTACAAGGAATGTGCTCAGGCCTGGTGGCTACATCATGGATCCAAATCAAGCAGTTCTACCTCCAGACACCACTAAACACAGTGAGTGCTAGGGCCCATTCAGAGTCCTCATGGAAATAAGCAGGAGACACAAGGTCAAGGACACAGGCCTGGCATCAAGCAACTATGGTCTCAAATACTGTCTGTCATATACTAGCTGGGCAACCCAATATAAGTTTCTAAGCTTCTCTGAGCCTTGATCACACCAGTTACCAAGACTGTCTTCTAAAGCCACTATGTAGATTCATCAAGATCCAACTGTGAATATCCTTATTTGCTGTGGAGTAAACCTTTTGTATACTGTGAAGGTGTTTTGCTCTCATTGGTTTAATAGAGAGCCAAATGGCCAATAGCTAGGCAGAAAGAGGTTAGGCGGGAGAGCCAGACTGAGAAAATGCTGGGAAGAAGGGGCCAGAGTCACCAGTCAGATACAGAGGAAGCAGGAGACGAACATGCTGTGCTGAAAAAGGTACCGCCATATGGTAGAACGTAGATAAGAAATATGGGTTAATTTAAGTTGTAAGAGCTAGTTAGTAACAAGCCTATGCTATTGGCTGAGCATTTATAATTCATAAGTCTCTGTGTGGATGTTTGGAAGCTGGCTGGCAGGACAGAAAACCCCACCTACACTTATTAGTTTCTCTGGTATATTATAGGTGCAAAAAATATTGGCAGTTATTAAGACAGTTCCCATCCAGCAAAGGATGAACACGGAGGCCATGGATAGTGTATAGAAATAAGTAGTGGTTTAGCAGCAACTCAGCTGGTCACAAGTAAGTTTCTACTTACTTGCCAGCAGGAGGCAGGAGACGGCCACAGTGTACAGCTGCTTGGAGGTGGTGATGTTGTATTGGTCCATGAAGTGGTCCAGCAGGTAGATGGCCAGGTGCCGGGCTGAAGGGCACAGATGGCAGTGTCTGCTCAGCAGCGTCAGAATGTCTACAAAGAACCGACGGCTCTTCAGGAGTGGGGAGTGGGCGCGGAAGGTAGGCAGCTTCAGTTCCTGGAGGAAAGTGAACAGAAAAAGGTCAAGGACACTGAGACCCAGGGCCTGCCTGTGCATTGGCAGGGATGGGCAGCGATTCCCTCTACGTCCCGCTCATTTGTTTCAAACCTCAGGTAGTGGTGCTTCTGTTCTAGAAACTCTAGACCCATTCCCATCCACCCTCCCTGAGCACAGGCCCACAAGTCCCATCATGATGACAGAGGAAGCCAGGCATTTCCTGAAGAAAGGTGCTGCACCGATACTTAAAGCCATGAAAGAAGTCCTCTTCCAGGCAGAGACCCACATCCACATTCTGATTCTATCGAGCAGCCAAGTCACTTCTCTCCCTTTTTTCTTCTTCTTCAGTAGCCGAGGTTTAATGAGAATGTGTGCTGGATGTCTAGCACACAGAAACCTCTCTGGGTTCTCTGCTAATTCCCTCTGTGTATAGGATTGTGAGTGGTTGTCCCCCCTCCCCCCATTTGGGAAAAAAGATAAAAACAAGACTAAACTAAAAGATGTTGTTGGACATGACTGTAATCCCAGTACTCAAGAGGCAGAGGCAGGAGGATGGCTGAAAGTTTGAGGCCAGCCTGTTCTACACAGTGAGTTCTAGATAGCCACGGCAACAGCAAGGACATGCCTCAGTAAACAAACAAATAGATTTGAAAGACTAGTTCAAGGAACTAGCAAGTCCTGTCCACCATGACCACTCATGGTGGACATTTTGCCTTCTGTCTCCAGCCTTACACAGTTTCCCTTTAAAGGCTCTCAACACCATCATTCTCCTCTCTCATGGTAATTTCTACACTACCATGTTTTCTGAATTCATGCGCTGAACACAAGAAAAACCAGGGAAAGAAGTATTAAATCAAGAATGTGTTTTCATTTTTGAGACAGGGTCTCACTCTATGGCTCAGACTGGCTGGAAAGTACTATGCAACATGGCCTGTCTCGAAATCAAGCCGCTCTCGCTCAGCTTCCCAAACACTGGATTTCATATGTAAGCCATCAAATCTTTTTAAAATTATTTTTACATGTACATGTGGGGTGTGTGTGTGTGTGTGTGTGTGTGTGTGTGTGTGTGTGTGTGTGTGTGTATACATTCCTGGTGCTCTAGGGGGCCAGAAGAGGGCATCAGATCCCCTGGATTAGATTCTTGTGAGCTGCTGGGAACTGAACCTGGGTTCTCTGAAAGAGCTGAAAGTGCTTTTAACTGCTGAGCCATCTCTCTAGCTCCCCACTTTCACCACCCCCACCCCCACTGAAAATAAAGGACTATGTAGCTCAGTCAGGCCTGGAACTAGTCATCCTCCTGTCTCAGCCTCCCAAGGGCTGGGATTACAGCTGTGCACCACCACAGCCTGCTCCAACAAAGATTTTTACAATATTTTTTTCTCATATACCTAAGATATTTGCCTTTTAATCAGGGTAGGTTAGATATATCTGTTTAGGAAACATCTCCATGCTCTTGGCTTTAGTGCTACTTTCCTGGTAGAAACTCTGGTGTTAGGAGAGCAAAGTGGAGGAAGAGAATGGGCAGATGGAAGCCCAAGAGAGGATGAGGCAGAGGTCATACATCAGCCTGTACAGCCCAAAGGCTGCAGGCACAGAACTAAGGAATGTTGGAGGCTGGACACTGGCACAAGCTATTGGGCTGTCCATAATGTTTCTCACTGGATCTGGAACATCACCACCATCTGGTTGCTGAAACCACTGAGAATGTTTTGCTCACAACCCAAACAGTGCCCGTTGATCCTCTGGCCTGGACCTGTGGCATTCTGGGCTAGTTCAGCTCTCACGTGTGGCTGAATGTAGCATGTATACTTTTCTATCTCTCACACACATACAAATCTTTTTTTTTTTTCATTTTTCTTTATTAAGAAATTTTCTACTCCACATAGCACCCACAGATCCCCCCTCCTCCCTCCTCCCTCCTCCCACCCCCCAGCCCTCTCTCTCAAGCCACCCCACATCCCCACACCCCCCAAATTAAGGTCTCCCATGGGGAGTCAGCAGAGCCCGGCACACTAAGCCTAGGCAGGTCCAAGCCCCTTCCCACTGCACCAAGGCTGCGCAAGGCGTCACACCACAGTCACCATGCTCCCAAAAGCCTGCCCAACACATACAAATCTTATGAGCATTCTGTCAACTAGGGAAACAAGAAAAAACAGGAAGGAAATTGGCAGACAAGGAATTATGAGGACTTACTAGTAACATTAAGCAAACTGGTACCTTCATTCTATGTCAGCCCACCTCTCAAATGGTGCTGAGGATCAAACCCAGAGCCAAGCACATGCTAGGCAAGGCCTGACTACTGCACCCAGCACATGCCCCTCTAACCCTTTACTCAACCAGCTGCAGACTAAGACTAGAAAGGAGTGTCTGTTCATTCATTCACTAGAGATATGAACTCACTCATTTCACTCAGTAAGTATCACGAACCTTCTGCATACTAGGCATTATTTTAGGCTCCAGGGATATAGCTGAATTCAGTAAGGCAGATTCAAACCTAACTGTAGGATTTGAAACTGAAAAACTCTTAAAGGGAAACGGAGTAGATGCATATGACTTTAGACAAAGCAATGGTTTCTTAAATATGATTCCAAAAGCTGAGGCAGCAGAGAAGAAGAAATATAAGAAGAATATGTAGATTTTAAAATTAAACTTCCATGCTGGAGACAGCTAAGTAATTAAAAGGGTTTGCTCTTTTCCCAGAGAACCTGAGTTTGATTCCAGCCCACAGTCCACAGTGTAAATTCAGCTCCAAGGGATCTGACACCTTCTTCTGACCTCTGTAGGCACTTAATTTTTGCATACACACACGCATACACACACACACACACACACACACACACACACACACAGATACAAAATAAAAACAAATCTTAAAAATAAAACAAAAATAGGCAAAGTATGGAAAAGGCATTTCTCTAAAGATGATTAAAAATGGCTAGTAAGCAAATGAAAAGACGCTGAACATTGGCTAATCACTAGGGGAATACAAATAAAACCACAAGGAAATAATACTTCACATTCCTTGGAGACGGATGTTACTTAAAAAACAATGAGCCGGGCAGTGGTGGCGCAAGCCTTTAATCCCAGCACTCGGGAGGCAGGGCCAGGAGGATCTCTGTGAGTTTGAGGCCACCCTGGCTACAGAGTGAGTTCCAGGAAAGGCTCCAAAGCTACACAGAGAAACCCTGTCTCAAAAAACAAAACAAAACACCAAAACAAAACAAAAATCAATCAAACAAACAAACCCAACACCAAAAAGCACAAGTTTAAAATAAACAAGTGTTGGTGAGGGAGTGGGCAAATCGGAACCCTTGATTACGGGTAGTGGGGAAGTCCGATAGGACACGTACTGTGGGAAGCACATGGCAGATCCTCCTATTGCACCCAGTCACCACAGGAGTCAGAAACCCCAGTACTTGGTACAGACATGAGAGAAATGAAAACATGGCGGCACCACTGTGAAAGCTGCCCCTGCATGACAACCATACTCCCTACAGGGAGGGAGGCCGGTCTGCCAGAAGCTTGGGTTCAGATCTCCCAAACCTTTCTTCTCTTCTGGCTTGTCCTCAGAGGTCAAGAGGTCAGCATCAGCTCTCTCTACAGCTCTAGAGCTTTGCTCATAGAAGGTGCACAGAGCCTGGATACATTCCTTCCTGTCTCTTAGTTCATGTGGGAAGAAACCTAGTTTTTAAAAAAAAATCCCTTAATCCCAAGGCTTTGCTGAACTAGCAAGAGAACCAGAGGCCAGAAGACTTTCAAAATAATGGGTTTCCTTCTGACTTTTCCTATGCGTGACATTGTATACTGCTGTGTATGTGTGTCTCATTTAGTTTAACCAGGGCCATCTGTGTGAGCACTAGATTGGAACTCTCCATAAGAGCCTGGCGGGGTCACCAGTGGGTACACAACTGAGCGCAATGACTTTCCCCCTTCTCCAGTGCATCAGTAGCCAAGTGCCCACTATCCTGGAGCCTTCAGCTCTATCCTCTTGCAAAAGGATTATCCCAGCTGGTCGTGTTGACTGTTTATAGCCACTTCTGGTCACAAGCCCCTCACCCGAGTATCTAGCAATTCTCTACCACTCTTGCATACAACCCTGCCTTAACTGCACATGGCTTCTGGGAGGGGCTACAGTATACAGGCCTGGGGAGTCTTGGTGAAGGAAGCGCTCACGTCTGCTGGGTCAAGGCTTCCCAGGTGTGGCTTTTTTGGGAGCGGGGAGGAGCACTCACACCCTTTTAAGCAACTCCTATCCTCTGTAAGGAAGACAAACTCATTTGGTTCGCCCAGGATGGACTCTAGCGGAGACCTCAGGGGAAGGGATAGACCAACTTCTTCCACCAGGAAGGGATTTTAGCAACAGTAGCAAATTCGGGAGAAAGGGATAAGGCTCTCTGAACCTCTCCTCCATCATGCCTGACTGACAGGCCCATTCTTGTGCAGACCCAGTGCAGGCACTGGCAGCTGCTTTGAGTTCATAATTCCGATGGCTCTGTGTTACCCAGTAAATGGCTTGTTTGGTTTTTTTCGAGACAGGGTTTCACTGTGTAGCTTTGCTCCTTTCCTGGATCTCGCTCTGTAGACCAGGCTGGCCTCGAACTCACAGAGATCCACCTGTCTCTGCCTCCCAAGTGCTGGGATTAAAGGCGTGCACCACCACCACCCGGCTGCTTGTTTGTTTTTTGAGACAAGGTCTTAGGTAGCCCAAGATGGCTTCAAGTTCACTGCACAACCCAGGATGACCTTGATCTCCTACCATATCCACCTCCTGGGTGCAGGAATTACAGGTCTGAGTCACTATGCATGGTTTTATTTTTATTTTTTGAGGCAGTCTCTTACAATGTAGTCCAAGCTGGCCTCAAACTTGCTTAATTGGCCCAGGCTGACTTCAAACTCCGCCTTAGCCTGCTACCTTCTGGGATTACATGTGTGACACCATGAGCAGATCAACATTTTATTTTTGAAGTCATGAAGATATTTTATTCCCAACTTAAATTAAGGAAACGGCCTGCCGATGTTGTATGCTTTTTGTCTACATTGTTCGGTGGATTCATTTGCTACTCCAGGAGTTCTAACTCCTTTAGGGCTGATTCCAAACCCCAGCACCTTAGTGTAAATACAACAGCTGGATGCCCAATAACTAACTGTTGAGGAATAGAGGAAGGAAAATGTACTCAAGGTACAGCTTGGAGTCTAGTAGATGTCAGGGGACATCAGGACATCAGAAAATGAAACAGAAGTTTTTCTTTGGTTTTGCTAGTCTGGAACTCACTATGTAGATTGGTCTGGTCTGGAATGTTCGCTCCCCCATCCCACTCTGCCTCCTGAGTGCTGGAATGACCAATGTGTGCACCACTTGACAAGACAAGACTTGAAAAAAGTCTAAGAATTTGCCTCACAAGATGCAGCAAGGGAAGGTTGTTCAAGCTGCACAGTATCTGTAAAGCAGAGATAACATTTAGTGGTTAAAAGAACCAGGCAGGCCGGGCGATAGGTGGTGGCGCACGCCTTTAATCCCAGCACTCGGGAGGCAGAGCCAAGCAGATCTCTGTGAGTTCAAGGCCAGTCTGGTCTACAGAGCAAGATACAGGACAGGCACCAAAACTACACGGAGAAACCCTGCCGATAGATAGATAGATAGATAGATAGATAGATAGATAGATAGATAGATAAAAGAGCCAGGCAGGCCAGGTGAGCGGTGGTGGCACACACCTTTCATCCCAGCACTCAGAAGGCAGAGGCAGGCAGATCTCTGCCAGCCTGGTCTATAGAGCGAGTTCCAGGACAGCCAAGGTTACACGGAGAAACCCTGTCTTGAAAACCCTAGATAAAGCAGACTGGGAAGGTGGGTAGGATATGATCTAAGAATCTACCTGGTCTGAGGCATCTTCCATAAGATCTCTGCACCATCCCAGTACTGGGCTCAAGGCAGGTGGCCGCAGCAGTTGTGTAGGGCTGCATCTTCCCCAGCATCCCTCCCGACCTCCAGCAGACCCCACAACCCTGCAGGCAGGCCGCCTGGGGATTCCCTCTAAGCACCGGGCTCTAAATTCAGGCCATTGGTGTCTGGCAAGCTGCAGCTGCCATATTAGCCTTTGCCAAATGACCTTTGCCCAGGGCTGTGCTACCCTCATCAGGGCAGTTCAGCCACAAAACACAATCACATAGAAGAGTTCCTGGCTTCTCTCCCTTGGAGCTCAAGGAAGCCAAGTTCAGCGCCTTCTCCATCATATCCCGCCCCCCCCCGCCCCCCTCGTCAAGTGAGAAAAGAGAGCTCTATGTAGCACCCTATCTGCCCTCATACAGGTTCCTGGGAAAAAGCTCTTTTGCCTTGAGCAGCTTCTGGAAGAGGAAACTCAAAGAAAGGTACACAGTGCATGCCAAGGAGCAGGGAAGAGGAAGGCTTTCTAGAAAAGACTAGGCACCGGCTGACAAGACCCTGGCAGCCACAGCTAGCTCTTGGAGATGTTTTTCCTACTTCATCCTGACCCTCAAAAACTTAAATGTCATTTCCTGAGAAGACCCCCTGACTTCTATTGTTCCAAGTGGGGTTCTCCCTTCTTCCTCTCCTCACATGCAGCTTATTTCCGCCCCCACCCCCGCCCCCCACTCCCGTTGGAGCGGTGGTTTTATGTAGCTCACACTGGCCTTAACTCACTACTGTGTGGCCAGAGGTAATTTTGAACTTCCGATCCTCCTGCTTCCACCTCCCAAGCGCTGGGATGACAGATCACAAGCATGTACAACCACAACTGGTTGGTGTGATGCTAGGGATCTGGTATGCTAGGCAAGCCCATTACCCACTGACCTACATTCCCAATGTTTGTTCTTCATAGCTCAAATTCTGCTTATTTACGTGTCTTCCCACTCAACAGCAGATTCCAGACAGCCAAGGCCAGGTGCTATATATACAGTTTGCCCCACGCCCAATTCAATGGCTGACGCACAAGCAGGTGCTGAAAACGTATGTTGAGAGAAAGAGAATGGTCATCCTTCCTCACACCAAAAGATGTGTGGAAGCAGCTCTGGCCGGGAAGCTGAGTTCTACTATTTACTAACCTTGGGTACAGAATTCCGACTTTCAGCGACCTTGTCTGAGAAATACGGGGTCATGTTGCTATAAATTTAACGTATTTGGCACACACCAGCGATCCAAGTGAGAAAGGAGAATGGCCTTTCCCTGGAGCTGAGTAATCAAACTCCAGATAAGCGGGGTTTATCTGAGGCCTGGAGCCTAGTGGAAGGCTAGAGGACTCTCAAAGGAACTTTCTTTGCGTAACACACACACACACAGAACAAAGTTTTCTACCTTGGGGTGTGTGGACAGCTGGGGCCAAGGGAGCCTCTGGAGAAAAGGACAGCTGTCTATTAGCTTGCTCTGCAGGGCCCCCAAACCAAATGGAATTAGTCATGCTGAGCCTGAGTTTCTTCCTGTTCCCTCAGAGAAGGGCGATGCTACTTTGGCATAGGAAAAGCAGTGGAGGGCTTGCAGCAGGCTCGCCCTGTTGAGTTTGAAAGTCCAGCTGATTATGTTGCTAACCCAATTAGCAGGGGAGAGGCACTCATTACGCTGCTTTGCCCTCAGGACCTGCATTCTTCATTCCCCAAGCACTCTTGACCTAAGCCTTCTCAGGCTGCAGCAGCTTGAGTACAGGAAGCAGGCCTTGCTGGCGAGTGGCCTGGATTTCAGGGACAAAGGAGCAGCATGCCCAGGGCGGCTTGCAAAGCTCTCTCAAGATCAGGCAGGCGCTTGGCAGTCATCAACAACCAGCTTGGCAGGGTGGGCTGCAGGAACTCGGCCAGGCAGGGTGACCTTCCTCTCAGCACGGTATAGCCAGCAGCAAGGTTGCAGGGGGGGGGTGCGCGCGGGGGGGGGTGGTGGGGGGGGGGGGGGGGTGGGGTAGGGTGTGGGGTGTGTGTGTGTGACAACAGGGACAGATGGATGGAAGGCACTCCCAGACGATCCCCACTCCCCAGATGTTGGCCCCTTATCACCTGAGCCAGGCAGGAACGCCTTCTGTCCCAGGTGCATGTAGAGATGAGCAGATGGAGACCAGGGACAGATGGCCACGGTCACCAGAACTCAGGGAAATGTACCTTACAAAAACCTGCTTTTGTTATCATAGCCAGTTTTTGTTTGTTTTTTAATAATTGACTAAAAAATATATATTTTTTTTATTAAGATACACACCAAAATGTTTACAGTGGTTATCTGGGCAGGTAATGAAATGGCCTGAAATAGTGAATGGTTTTTGTTTTCAAGCTTTTCAACACTGTCTGAATAAAAAAAAATCAATATGTAATTTTATAATTCAATTACTGGATTTGTAGCTAGAAGAAAAGGAGAGGTATGGAGAGGGCTAGGTCACTACTGTATTGAGGCCAAACTCAAATGTTCTCCCCTCCCCCTTAATCAGCTCTTCAATTGCGAAGCTGCCACACTTAGTGAACATCCAATCGCACCCCCCTAAAAAGCATACAGCATGCCAATGTCTTCCTCAGTAGTTGCCTACTACTGAGTAATTTTTGTTAAGTTTTGTGTTCACTGATGAATTTTAAGATTTATTTGTCTTTTTGTATTGTGGGTGTGTGCCTCCATGACTTTATGTGCATCATGTATGTGCAGTTCCCTTAGAGGCCAGAAGAGGGCATCAGACGCCCTGGAACTGGAACTGGAGTTAGAGGCAGTTGTAAGCCACCCAATGTGATTGCTGGGTATTAAACCTGGGTCCTTTGCAAGTACATCAAGTATTCTTAACCACTGACTCATCTCTCCAGCTTTTCACTAAAATATCCAAATGATCCTTTATGACTTCTTCCCACCCCTGTGCCCCCCACCACACACACAGGGTTTCTCTGTGTAGCCCTGGCTGTCCTGGAACTCAAGAGATCCACTTGCCTCTGGGATTAAAGGTGTGGGACTACCACCAGCTCCATTATGATTCAGAGGGATTCAGAATAAAAGACAATGGATTCTCTAGAGTTTTCTTTAGACAACTTTCAGAACATATGATCACACACAGCTTCCTGCTTCCCCCTCAGAGCCATTTTCAATGGCTGCATAGTATTTCGCGGCAATGTACTGTGAGCCCTGATTTTAGAAATGTGGACTGCTCCTCTTCCTTTGGCCCTCTGTTGTCCCAGTGTTCTTTAGAGAGACCTTCCCCAACCTGTGTCCCATATGACTGCATCCCAGGAGTTTCTCACAACCGACAGGTATTTCTAAACAGAGTGTTACCTACCACACAGTAAGGACGAACGAATACCTATTGAATTAGTGAAGGCATGTGTGAATAAATGAATGGAATGTCTTTGGCTTTTATGCTCTCCTTTTCCCTCAGGCACTCTTAGCTATCTTGTATCCTTCTCTTGGTAACCAATGTGGGGGTGTCACTGCCCACAGAGGGACTCCCCCTTTCTGTGACACAGGGGCAGCACTTCTGAGACAGGAAGAGCCGGCCATTCAGGGGGAAGCGGAAGTGGTGATGTCAGGTCAGGTTTGATTTCTTTAGAACTATTGCTCCCGGGGCCAGGGAGATAGCTAGCTCAGAAGGTAAAGGTGCTTGCCACCATGCCTGATGATCCTCGGGACCCACATTGTGAAAGATGAGAACCAAGTCCTGCAAGCTGTCCTCTGACTTCCACACACATCTGTGCACACACACACACACACACACACACACACACACACACACACACACA
>CABHPR010151983.1:7534-40517 GCA_902168415.1 Peromyscus melanophrys | reverse complement strand
AGTGTGTGTGTGTGAGAGAGAGAGAGAGAGAGAGAGAGAGAGAGAGAGAGAGAGAGAGAGAGAGAGAGAGAGAGAGAATATATAGCCATAAAGGAGTTAAGCTTCTAGAGCTCAGGGTTTGTGGTAACTGGGGAATAGGTGTGTCCAGATCATAGCTATTCCCATGATTCCATGCAGAATCCACCAAACTACCCATAGAATGAAAACACAAGGCCTCAGACATCCAGTCCCAGGATAGTCCGAAGAGTCAGAGCTGGTGAAAGGCTGTTAAGCTGGCATGCTATCTGCAGCCGGAAAGAGAGGCAAGCCTCAAGAGAGAAGAGCAGGTACCAGCTCGTCAGGCTCCTGCCCTCTCAAGGGCTTACGGGAATTTCGTTCCTGGAATTGTGTACAAAACCCTTGCCACTGTGTCTCAGATGTGCTCCACCTGCTTCTCCTTTGAACTTTAGATTGCATTATAAGAGCTAATATTTACTTGTTTGGCAGGAGGCTGAGCCTCCTCTCGACCCTTTTCCCTGGCCATTTGAGAAAGGTCTGAAAGGGAGAAGTATTCTTTTAATAAGTAGACACAGAGCTTCCTCTTGGCAACAACACACTCATCCACCATTCATCTTACTTTTTAAAAATGAAAATTCATAGAGACTTTCCAGATTTGGTACAATTCCTTCGACCCATATCTCTCTGAATTCACAGACTGGTGCAGAATTTTCTGGCCCATCCAAGTGGGGGTGGGATGGAGTGAAAGCTACTCAAAATCGTTTGAAGGGGAATTTGGAAACAAAATGGCACGATGCATTGATGAGGAACTCGAACAGAGAAATGCAAATGACTTCCCCCTCCCCTCCCTTCACATCAATTCTTCAGCAACTTACAATAATTATCTCCCAGGCTTCATCTACAGTGCTCTTTCTCAGTGCAAAAGAATGAAGGTGAAGGTGAAGTCTGAATGTTAAAAGCTGAGGCAATACTTCCCTAGACCGCTCTCCGCTTCAAAATCATCTACACTCTAAATATTTCCTGAAGTCCTTGAGTCAAGAAAAAAAGGGGGGGGTCTTAAAATCTCTTTTAAGTAGTTTTTGAGGTGTTAAAATGTTATTCCAAATATGAATTCTGCAGGCAATTTGCACATAATAGTTTTATTTGTACTCTTTTACAACTTAAAATCTCTGCAAACTACTTTCTTATGCAATCTTCCTCAGAAAGCAGTTTGCTTAGAAAAGCAGTTGATAAAAGTTGTAAGTGGCTGAGAAGTTACTGAGGAAAATCATTTACCTGCAAAATAAAATATTGATCAAATGGTTATGACTTGGAGTGAGCTCTCACATAAAAGAAAAAATAAAATGCAAAGATGTAAAGGCACCCAAGTGAAGAGAGGTCTAGAAATAGAATTAATTACCAAGAGGCTATTTTTTTTTTTTTCAGAAGAGCCGAAGTGCTTTACCTGGTCTCAATCTCCTCTTCCTGCTGTGTGAGAAGAATCAATGATAAGACCTGAAACTTACAAAAAAATCAACTCAGCAGAAGCTAGGGGAATGAGACGTATGAAAAACGACCCCTTAAGTTATAGTTACTTCTTATTCTAGGGTTGCCTACACAGCCACAATAGGTCCCGTTTGACATGCTTGCCTTTTTCCTTCATTTCTGTGTCTCCCTTTCCCTTTCCTTTTCTTTTTTTAGCCACAATATTGAATCCCCAGGCTTGGGTTTGCTATGTAAAGAAGGATGACATTGACCTTCTAATCTTTCTGCTGCCTCCTCCAGAGCACTGGGATTATAGGCATGTGCCATTACCTCTCATTTTTGTGATGTTAGAGAATGAAACCCAGGGCTTCAGGCAAGTGAAGCAAATATCCTACAAATGGAGCTACATCCTCAACCATATTTAACTGAATTTAAAATAAGAGTTAAGGGGGAAAATACTAAAATACCTTAAAACCAAATCTAGTGATAACGCTTAGAACTCATATGAACTGAACTGAGTTTTATCATACACAAGGGTTTTTTTTTAAACTCCTGCTCATAGGTTAGTGCATCTGAAGCACAGGGAACTAGAAACAGGAAACGTCAGTGTTCACCAAAAGACATGTCTCTTCTGCTTTATCTGAGCATATCATAAGACTCCAAACCTCTTCCTAGTTATTGTTAGGAAGGCAGCTCGGGACATATTACGGTCACTGCCATCACTACTTGTGAACCCACTCAAACTTCTCATATACTGGACACATTACATTCTCAATCACCTTTCATTGCTTAGCTGAAAGGTTTTTCCATGAAGGGCTCCAAGTCCCTAAAAGATGACAGAACTCAGTGTGACTCCCTGAATCTCTGCAAAGAAAGCTGCCAATCCATTCGGAGCAGAACTTGAGCAAGATGCTGGTATGTTAACAATCTCAAGTTTGAAGGCTGTTTCTTATAGTTACCTTGATGAATACAATGCTTATAAGAACTGTATCTGTCTGGTCCTATTCTCAGATATGCTGAGTCAGGAAATCATGAAGCACCGTCCAGGAGTCTAGAACTTCAAATTCTCCAAATGATTCTGGGCTCACTGGAACTTAAGAAGCACTCTGGCTTAGCATTCGATTTCATTAAAAGTGTCTCTATAGAAAATGAAAAATTTTCAAACATATTAAGTTGAACTGTTCAAAAAGTTTAAGTTCGAATATTCGTTTTTATCTAATTGTTTATTTTGAGGGATTATAAGTGCATAATTTCTGCCTTCCCTTTAATCCCTCCAAACCCTCCCATATTTATTCTTTGTTCTCTTTCAAATTAGTGGCCTCTTCTAAAGAGTTTTAAATGTGACTATGGAAGAATGAATTTGAAACAATGCTGTTTTCAAATTCAGAATCATAGTTTAAATCATCTTGGTTAAAGTACACTCAGACCATGCCATACGACTAGACAATGATCAACAAGACGGTCCTATTTCCTGCTTCCATGGATCTCTCTATGGGTATACCTAGTTAGAACATGCAGTAGCAAATGAAAATATAAACGTGTTTAACCAGGATATTGAAGATTTAGGAAAAACGTCTTAATAGAAGCATAAAGGATGACTAGAACTTAACCTGCTAGAAGGGAAAAGGAGAACAATGGGGCAAAACATTGACTCAAGTTGGTCAATGATGTGGATAAGATCAAAGCTGCAAGAGAAGGTGGGCCATGATATTGACATTGATGTCAATATTGACTATAGCTCAAGAAAAGAGCACGGTCCAGATGGAGGAGAGTAGTGGGAATCAGTGTGAGAAGTCTGGTAGTGAAGGACTGTTGAAGAAGTTTTAAAAGGATGCACTTCCCTCGATTTCCTTGGAAAATTACTCCAATTGTACTGCTGAAAGTGTACTGGATGAGTCATGGGTGGAGGAAACCTGAACTTTCATGTTAAATTAATCCATTCATTAATGTGTCCTCTAAGAAATCATTTATTTAGCCCCATACAAAGGAGTTAGGATAAAGCGATGACAAGGTAGTCATGATCTCCTTCCTCATAAATAAAATAGGTAAGTAGGTAGGTAGGTAGGTAGATAGACAGACAGTAGCCATAGTAAGGGTGGAAAATAGTATCAGACATTGAGAAATGAGAAGTCCAAGATTCCAGGAGAATGCTTTGTTTACTAGCATTCATGATGTATGAGTTTTTTAAGTACAGGAATATGTGGTGATACTGCGTTCCCCAAAATATTGTGCACCCTAATAAACTTATCTGGGGTCAGAGAACAGAACAGCCACTAGATATAGAGGCCAGAAAAGTGACACTTGGGAGGCAGAGATCCACCCGGATCTCTGTGAGTTTAAAGCCACACTGGAAACAGCCAGGCATGGTGACTCATGCCTTTACTCCCAGGAAGTGATGGCAGAAAGCAGAAAGGTATTAAGGTGCGAGGACCAGGAACTAGGGCTGGTTAAGCTTTTAGGCTTTTGAGCAGCACAGTTCAGCTGAGAGGCATCCAGTCTGAGGAAAGAGGATTGGCTGAGGAACTGGCAGGGTGAGGTGGCTGTGGCTTGTTCTGCTTCTCTGATCTTCCAGCATTCACCCCATTACCTGGCTTCAGGTTTGATTTTATTAATAAGACTCTTTAAGATTCCTGCTACAGGAATAGGAGCTGGAGAAATGGCCCAGTGGTTAAGAGCACTGGATGCTCTTGCAGAGGACCTAGGTTCCATTCCCAGAGCCTACATGGTGGCTCACAGCTGTCTGTAACTCCAGTTCCAGGGGATCTGACACCCTCTTCTGACCTCCTTGGGCATCAGGCGTGGCACATGGTACATAGACATATATTTAGGCAAAACACCTATACACCTTAAAATAAATAAAATAATTAATTTTAAAACAAAAATAAAAAATAAGTTGAAAGAGATAATAGGCTCAATATTGGTCTTATGGTACCCAATTTCAAGACTTATTATAAAGATGCAGTAATTAAAACAGCATAGTATTAGCATAAAGGTACAAAAGAAATCAGTGGAACAGAGTAGAAAGCCTAAAAATATCTGCATACATATATGGTCTGAGTCTCCACAAAGGTATAAACAATACAACTGAGTAAATATAATCTTTTCAACAAATGATTCAGGATGAATTGGATAGCTATATCTAAAACGGTTGATACATTACATAAAAAATGAACTCAAAGTTGACTTTAGATCTGATTAGAAAACTCAAAGTATCAACAACCTTAGAGAAATCTTAGATTCAGTACAAACCAAACCAAACCAAACCAAACCACCCTATAGTTAGTAAATGAAAATGGGCTGGGACTATAGGTTGGCGGTAAAACTCTTAACTAACATGTGAGACTCTGAGCTGAATTTTCAGCATTACAAACAAATAATCTTTTTTTTAAATTGGTAAATGTAAATAAAATGGGTAGATATATTGGGTTTCATCAAAATTAAGAACTTTGGGGAGGCCGGGCAGTAGTGGTGCACGCTTTGAATCCCAGCACTTGGGAGGCAGAGCAAGGTGGATCTCTGTGAGTTCAGGGCCAGCCTGGTCTACAGAGCAAGATCCAGGATAGGCACCAAAACTACACAGAGAAACCCTGTCTCAAAAAACAAAAAACAAAACAAAACAAAACAAAAAAAAACAAAAAACAAAACAAAGCAAAAAAAAACTTTGGGGAGTGTGGAGATAGCTTAATGGGTAAAATGCTTGCTACCAAGCCTGAGAGCATGAGTTTGATCCCCAGGACCTACATGGTGCCAGAGAGAACTGACTCCCCCAAGTTGTCCTCTGACTTCTACATGCATGCCTTATCCTGTGTATGCACCTGTACACACACACACACACACACACACACACACACACACACACACAAATAATTTTTAAAATACTTTTTAAAAAATTTCAACCCAATACTAAGAAAACAACTATATTTTAAGATGGTCTAAAGATTTGAGAAATTACTTCACCAGAGAAGATCCATAGATAAATAATCATATAACATGTGTGGTATCAGTAAGCATTAGGAGACTGCGCACCTAGTCAAATGTCGAAGATTCGAAGATTCAAAGTTCTATCACACCAATTGTTGAAGAGGATTGCACACTTACTGAAACTCTTATGTTCTACTTACACTTCTGGTGGGAATGCAAAGTGGTGATAATTCCTTTGGGAAACGACTTAGCTATTTCTTAAAAAGTTTAACGCATATTACAGTATAATCCATCTGTTAGCTGCTAAGTATTTACCAAAGAAATATGAAAATGCACATCTATACAAAGCCTTGTACATATAGATGTGCATTTCCTTCCTTCCTTTCTTTTTTTCTTTTTTTTTGTTTTTTTTGTTTTTTTCGAGACAGGGTTTCTCTGTGTAGTTTTGGTGCCTGTCCTGAATCTCACTCTGTAGCCCAGGCTGGCCTCGAACTCACAGAGATCTTCCTGGCTCTGCTTCCTGAGTGCTGGGATTAAAGGCATGCACCATCACCACCTGGCCTTAGATATGCATTTTCATTCACACACACACACACACACACACACACACACACACACACACACACACCACACAGATATCATACCTGTTTTTAATATTAAGTCCCAACCTGAACACTAATGATCGTTCATCAAGGTGAATGATTAAATACACTCTAGCATATCCATTCATAGGATGCTATGTGACAACAAAGGGAATACGCTATTGATGTGTGCATTGAGAGATTTGAAAATTATTGAGCTAAGTGAAAAAGTCATTAAAAAGATAAACCTTACGAATTTATTATTTAAAATAGTATGAACTGAAGAGATGGCTCAGTGTTAAGAGTGCTTGCTGTTTTTGCAGATGACCAGAGTTTGGTTCCCAACATCCATATTTGTTAACTCACAACTACTTACAACCCCAACCCAAGGGATCCAACAACCTCTTCTGGCCTCCACCAGTACCCACATACATGTATGTGCACACACACAGGCACACATATATAAATACATACAATTCTAGAAAATTTCAAATCTCTATAGTCACAGGAAGCAGGTAGATTGTTGTTTGGGAACTTGGCAGGTATAGTTAAAGTGAGTAGGAGAGGGCCTAAAAAGGACTACAAGGAACCTTTGGAGACTGATGAACATGTTTGTTAACTGGATAATGGGGATGTTTTCATGGACGTTGACGTTTGTAAACTTTTTTCAGCCTATGCATTTTACATATGTAAAATTCAATTTCTATGACTTCCATAAATCTATTATGTTACCTCAGAAAGTAAAACTATAATGTCTCTGTCCATAAAAAGATGCCTCTGAGAACAGTAGTTGAGAAAAAGCAGTAGTCCAAACCAAACTTCTAGAAATGAGAACAGAATTTCTTGAAGCTAAAACTTAACTTGAATGTAAGACTTTTTGGATACATTCAGCATTAAATTGGACCGAGCTGTAGAGTGATTCTGTGACCCAGAAGACAGATCAAAGGGACTGGTTCCCACAAACTGGATTTCCCAACAAGGTTGTTATGGTTGACCTCAGTGAGAGCAATTTCAGTGGAACAGGAGTACATTGTAAGGAAAAGTGAATGAGAAATGAGAAAGTAAAGATAACACATTTAGACAGTCTATCAAATGTTTGCCTGGGGAGTGGAGGTTTAAAAATAGAGTATGTGTGGAACAAGCAGAGAATTTTATTTCTTTTTTTTCCAAATGTCCATAGCCACAGAAAAGTTAAAATGATGATTCCTTAACACAACTGTCAGTCCAGGTGCACCCAGTTCTTACGACCCAGAGAGACACTTTCCCCATAGCATCCCAAGCAGATCACTTGGCATTTCACACTTCAACTCATGAGCACATGTGTCTCAAGAACAAGAGAATTCCTCTCTCTTTCTCTCTTTTTCTGTCTCTCTGTGTGTATGCACACACATGTGCACATTTTTGTGTGTATATGGGTGCACCTACGTACAGGTGTACATGGAGACCTTGGTGTTGTTCAGGCACCATTATAGGTGGTTTTTTTTTTTTTTTTTTTGCAGCAGGGTTGCTCACTGGCCTAGAACTTGTCAAGTAGGCTAGGCTACATGGCTGCTGAACCCTAGGAATCTCCCTGCTTCCACCTCTCCAGTACTAGGATTAAAGTTGCATGACGTCACATCCAGGAATTGAACTCAGGTCCTCATGCTTGCATGACAAGCACTTTACTGATCGAACTATTTCCCCAATGACAAGAGCATTGTGTTTCTGATGTAAGGCAATCAATATGAATTCAATTGCTTCATCCAACAGATAATGAATACATATCTTCATTTAGCATAAAATGTCTCATAACTACTTTTTCTTTGAGACACAATCCTATCAAGGTTAACACATTGTATTTGACAGTTAAGAGTCTTTAGTTTTCACCATACTTCTTCTCTTTTGTGAGCATTAAATCCTTCAAAGAGTCTTAGATAGTGTCCAGCAGAACATTCCACAGTCTGAAGTTACAGGACCATTTTCCTGTCACAAGTTTCAGGTCAATCACTTCTTTCAAGACACCACCAATGTGTTTCTTCAAAGCTTTGATTATCCATAAGGAAGCACTGAATAATAGGCTGCCCCACTGTGGGGGATGCTAAGCTTGACTGTTTGGTTACTGCCATGTCTGAGGAAGAGTAGAGAAATGTATTACAGAGTAAATAGAGCAGGAAGATGATGCCGGAAGAGGAAGCATAGTAAATAGAGGGAGATTTCCCAGACAGGTGCAGAGAACAGACAGAGAACAAAGGAAGGATCAGCCCTAGCCAGAAGGAAAGAGAACTCTTACACTGTGTCCAAGGAAAAGGGGAAACCCACTGCAGATGCATGAAGTTATTACATCTCCTACAGCCGCTGTGGAGAAGAGCAGGGAGATGGATTGCCAGCAGCTGTTATGGACCAGCACAAGTAGAAGACTGGCTTAGCCCAGGCCTAGAAGCAGAGACTGTGGACAGTGGCTTAGTCAAGATGTACTGGGACAGGTGGTTGCCTTGGAGAGACAATAAAACAAGAGAGCTGAGGAGAGAGGCAGTCTTAGTAATGGGTCTCAAACTGCTGGATGTAGGGGAAGTAGAACTGGGGGTGAGGGTGGAGAATGTGGAGCCAAAATGGTCAACTCACAGATGCAGGGGAGAATAAGGCAAGAGCAAAATTCAGAAGGCAAGAACTTTGAGTGAAGAAAGGCTTTCAGAAATGGAGGGACCGGCTGTTGACTTGATCTGGGCATGTGACACTCAAACTAGGCGGCTGTGAAGCAGAAGAGACACCAACTGATGACACGAGACCCTTGGAACCCGTTACCCAGGTGTTGTGTCCTCTGTGTGTTCTAGGTGGGGTGGAGAATTCAAAAGAACACAGGCATTGGTACCAGCTGCTCCCAGCTGCTCCCACTCACAGCTTTCCTCAGCATAAATGATATACAATAACTCAGAGAAAATGACACTCCTCAACAAACAATGGATCACCAGAGAGACTGGGCCTAAAATACTTGAATCAAAACCTGTATGGAGTTCAGATGGAGTGGCCTTCTTTGTCCTTTCAGGGTGTTTTTAGCATTTCCAAGGAAAATCTCATTAGAAAAATTCTTTCCTTACTGATGATCTTTTCTAATCCCTCACCTGCCATCCGTGTGTTATCACAGGAACTTGAGTTAGTTATGATTGCATGGTCCTAAGAAAATTGGATTAGTCAGTGAGGAGTTCTGAACCTCACTAGTTTTTTCATTTTTGGCCTCTTGGGAAATTTGATGAAAATATGACTCCTTTTTCCAGGAGAATGAACATTTGCACGACCCTACACAATACTGCATTTAATTTCAAGGTGCCTCACAGACTGTCACTTAATATCCCCTGAATTTGATTACTGTGGGTACCATTTCAGTCCAATAATATTATGACTATCTCAACCAAGTCGGTTGGCTTGTTATCCAAATATTTCTTTAAACATTTACTGCGATCCTTTCCCCAAAACTTGTCTCTGAGATCTCTTTTATATAATTAGTGAAGTTGGAAGCAGCCATGTGAATTTCCCCTCTGACTAGGATGTGATTTTTCTCCCCTACTTGGATCTGCCCCCATCACAGCCCCTGAGAGCCTTGTACTGTTTACCAGACAGATTTTATTTAAAAAGGATCATCTATACAGTGAAACAGCTGAGTCTGACATCCACTTTGTCAACTGGCAACAGCCCAGCTCTGCAGCTGAAGTGGGATAAAGGACATCAGAGACACTTGTCGTCAGCCAGCTCACTGCGGCCTGGGAATCACAAGTCAGAGAGAGGCACTTGGGCACAGAAGGCAGTGCAGAGACTGATGGACTGAGGAAAGAGTGTCTGCTGGGCACACCTGTGCTCAGGTCCCTAGAGCATTCGAGACAACAAGACCAGAAAGAAACCTAGGAGAGAAATGAGGAAAGAGAGAAAACAAATACTACACTTCCCCCAAGCAAGCAAGTGAGCAAGCAGCACATATACACAGTTTAAAAACTGCGAGAGTGGAGATAGCATTCCTTTTTTCTCTTGGTCTTAAAGTCAATACCTGTTAAAATATTAGTAGATGATGGAGAGATAGCTCAGTGGTTAAGAGCACCAGCTGCTCTTGCAGAGGACCTGGATTCAGTTCCCAACACCCACATGGTGGCTCATGACTACCTGAAATTCCAGTTCCAGGAGATCCAGGGAATCCAATGCTTTCTTCTGACTTCTTTGGGCATCAAGCATGCATGTGATGCACATACACACCTTCTGGCCAAATGCTCATATGCATAAAACAAAGTAAGTAAATTTTTATTTAAACAAAACAAAACAAAGCAAAAACCTACAAGAGAGCCAGGTCAGTCAGTAAAGTGCATACCCTGTAGGCATGTGGACTTGAGTTCATTCCCAGGAAACAATGTGGGGAGGTATCTTAGTTAGGGTTTTGACTGCTGTGAAGAGACACTGTGACCATGGCAACTCTCATAAAGAAAAAAAAAAACCATTTAATTGAGGTGGCTTATATTTTCAGAGGTTTAGTCCCTTATCATGGTGCACACATGGTGGTGTGTAGGCAGACATGGTGCTGGAGAAGTAGTGGAGTGTCCTGCATCTTGATTTGCAGACAACAGGGAACGGTCTGAGACACTGGGCATGGCTTCAGCATATATGAGATTTCAAAGCCCACCTCCACAGTGACACACTTCCTCCAACAAGACCGTACCTAATCCAACAAGGCCACACCTCTAGTAGTGCCACTCCCTTTGGGGGCTATTTTCTTTCAAACCACAAGAGGAGGGGGAAAAAGCCAGGTGGTATGCCTTTGTAATTCTAGCCCAGAGGCCTGGAGGTAGACCAATCCCTGGGGCTCACTGACCCACCCAAACTAGTTAATGAGAAACTTACTCAACAAACAAGGTAGAGAGTGCCTGGGCATCAACACGCAAGTTTGTTCTCTGCCCTCTACATGTACACATGCACCCCCAACACACGTGAGCACATGTATATATAAACATATACCTATATTCACAGAGGGGGCGGGGGAGAGAAAGAGTCTGTGCTTGCAAGATGACTCAGTGTGTAAAGGCACTTTCTGCCAAGCCTAATGTCCTGAGTTTGATCCCCAGAACACACATGATGTAAGGAGAGAAACTCTGGAGGGCTGTTTTCTGACCTCCACAGTGCGCTGTGGCATGGAAGTGAAATCCTAATACATTTTAGAAAATAAATGGGTTACCCAGATCAGATCATTTCCTCCTGCTTCTCCTCCTAGTAGAAAAGCAGCCTTTGCCCTCTTTCTATTGACACCTTCTCTTTGTCTATGGCAATTCATCAACTCCCACCTCTAACTACACTCCATCAAATTCCTCAAATGGTATTATAAAAATTATGTGTGCTTTACTTATTATTTCGATATTTATCTGTTGCCCCAGAGGATTTTAAATGATTTACAACAAAGACTGAAATACAGACAAACAAGTAAGAAGATAGTAACAGAATAAGAATCAGCCACTAGGTGGATTATAGCTTTGTCATGAAAACTTATGCTTAATAAAATTACTGCAATTGATTCCAAAACATAGCTCCAAGCATCCTTGCAGCTGAGATTTAAAAAAAAAAAAAAAAAACCAGACATAGGATGACTGTAATGGTTATTGTCTTCATTACCTGAGGAATTAATTATACCAACTTAAGGGATGTTTTTGCTGTTATTGGGTTTTAAAACGAGTTTATTTGTCATGGAGATATCCAGCTAATATGGAACATTTATATCTTCAGTTTATTTGAAATGTGTGGATGTTTTATATGCAGCTTTTTCAAATATGAATACCAAAGGAGGAAACACCAAGTTGTGGGCTCGTTACGGTTTCCTTAGGGTAGCACACAGTGCGTTGTGTGTTTGCTTTTTTATTTATTATGGGAATAGAATGTAGGTTAGAGAAATTCATCTTTGGCCATGCTTCTCTGAAAATTCTTCTCATTATCAGTTGCCTCAGGTGAATAAGGACCGGACAAGGAAGAGCAGGTAAGCTGAGAACTAAAGCTTAGATCTTCCACTTTGTTGATGGGTGGTAACCAGGCTCCGGGAACCTTATGCTGCTGGCTAAAAAGAGATGTTATCATAAAACTGAAGGACTCTGTTTATATTCTTGCCTAAGTGGAGGATTTTTCTCCATCCGAACACTAGGCAGGCTTTGGGTGCACATCGATATTGTCCTACCTTTTTCCAATATTGGAATTTTCAAATGAAATTAGGATGTTGTGGGCTGGCGAGATGGCTCAGTAGGTAAAGGCACTTGCTGCCAAGCCTGACCACCTGTGCTTGATTCCCGACCCACATGGTGGAAGGAGAAAATAGACTTTCTAAAGTTGTTCTCTGATCTCTACAGAAATGCTATGGTACGTGTGTGCACATGTACACACACACACACACACACACACACACACACACACACACATTTTTAATTTTTTTTTTAAAAGAAAGTTGTTTAGTACGAAAGCTAGAGTTGAAGAAGATGCCCCTGGTGACTGTTTTGAATTTGGCGCAATTGATCCTAGGGTTCTCCTTTTGATAATGATCAATGAGATTATTTGCTTTATAGAATGTGAATACAAAGAACAAGACTTCCCCATCAAAGAAAATGATGTTTATCTTTCTGTTCACCATGGGAACAGAGATGCGCCCAGCTTATCTTAAAATGTATTTGTACCAATATCTTTGGCATGGATTCTGAAAAGTGAGAAAGGATTATAAAGTTGCCACAAAGAAGGTAAAGTACTTCTCATTCCTATTCTGCAGACTCATTTCATGGTGCTAATGAAGTTAGGGTGACATCAGACTTCAGACAAAAGACAGCATGGTGCAAACTATGAGAAAGCACAGTTGTTACAAGAGGAAGTGTGCATCCCAGCTCTGCATACTATTGAAGGGAAATACTTCCTTTCAGATTCAAAGTCTCTTGTCACATGAATTAAGTCCCTCAAATAACTTGTCACATGAATTAAGTCCCTCAGAACAAGAAATTCCTTTGGTCTGTGTCCAGTTATTTCTCCTCTGAGGATTTGCTTATCTTGTAACTCAATACATAGACAGAAAGGAGGTCTTAAAAAGAATACAGTCATGCTGTCATTCATTTTAGTTTCAGGATTTAAAAACCAAAACCAATCAGTGGTAATATCATCCTGTAATTATAGGAGGATAATAGAAGCCCACGACTGGAGGTCCACACAGACGACAAGAAGAAATCTTAAGATGGTTTGACCTGTGAAGAGAGTTAGTGGGTGGGGAGAGGAAGGGAGGGAGGGAGAGAAAGATCCCATTTAAATACATCAACATTCCTTGATGTGTGTTTCTCCAGATTGTGAGTCTCATGTCAGTTCCAGGTTCAGCTGGGAGAAAAAACATTTTTTCTGGGCCAGCAAGATGGCTCATCAGACGAAGGTACTTGCTGCCAAGCCTGATTACCTGAGTTTTGTCCCCCATAACTCACACAGTTGAAGAAGAGAACTCACTCTTGTAAGTTTTCCTCTGACCTCCTCATTTGCACAGTTGCATGCACACACACACACACACACACACACACACACACACACACACACACCACCACACAATACACACAAATATAACTAACTCAGTCAACAAATAAATGTAATTTTAAAATTCCTTAGCCAAATTACTTTGGGAATGTGCACACTGCATTCTGGGTCCTGTTGAGTCATAATTTAGATTGACAAAGGCAGAGGTGTATATTCTATTCAACTGTAGTTTTCTAAGCTTATTTCACTAGGGTGTTCTTGTATTTCCTATGAAAAACACTTCGCCAAGCAGCAGTAAGTGAAGGGTCGGCCATTTCCTAAGCGAAGCGTTACCCCATGTCACAGGCTAAAGACGTTCACTAACTACCAGCTTCTGAAGGATGAAGATGCACACAACCAGCCTCTGGGACTTTTCTTAGTACAATTGGTCCCAGAAGAGTCTGGATTCCTTTTTGGAAACCAGGCCATATTCCTCCTGTACTCATGGTGAAAATTAACCAGTTATTACAAACATCTACCGTCAAGGGGCACTTACTTGCCTTTACTAAAAATTATATACCTGGGTCATAAATGTAGATTTTCTTACTCTAATGTAGATAGGAAACATTTTTTCTAACTGTAATATTTTCTTATAATTGTTAACATTTGAAGTTATTATCCACCTGTTTATATCTGGTGGTTTTTTCATAGAAAAAAAGAGTAGGTAAGAAAAGACAATTCCCATTTCTAAGTGGCTTCCTCTACATAGGTTATCTATTTCATATCCCCAACCATACTGTAACCTGAGTCTTGTTATCGTCTTTTCATGATCTAAAAATTGAGACTTAGAGACATTAGCAAACATGTCTTATATGTGGGAGACTCAGAATTTGAAGCCAGGCCTCTTAGACTCCAAACTTCATAATTTTTCTATGATTCCATGAATTGTAGGACACAAAACATTGGAAGAAGTAGAAGACAGGTTTGCCATTCACTAAATATGTAATGCTAGCCTAATGCTGCTCATTGGACATATAATAATCCAGGCTGCATGTATGGTTTCTTCTTTCAGTGTTGAGCATCAAGTGTGAGGCCTCACACATGCTGGGCAAGCATTCTTCCAAAGAACTATATCTCTGGCCATATATGTTTATTTATTTTTTTTCATGAGATGAGCAGCTTGGCTGTGACAACAGTGCTGGTTGGAGCAGAGCCTGAGGGTTAAAGCTTCTCACTTGGTCTTCTGTCTTAGTTACTTTTCTATTGCTGTCATAAAACATCATAACCAAGGCAACTTATGAAAGAAATAATTTCATTCGGGCTCACTGTTCTAAAGAGTTAGAGTCCATGAACATGGCAGTAAGCAGACATGGCACTGGAGCAATAGCTTAGAGCTCACATCTTACCCACAAGCATGAGGCAGAGAGAGCTAATTGGGAATGATATGGGCTTCTGAAACCCTAAAGCCCACCCCCCAGTCCTTCCAAAACAGTTCCACTGGGGACCAAGCGTCCACACACAAGAGCCTATAGGGGCCATTCTCATTCAGACCACCACACCTTTCCAGCACAGAGAGTCCTGTGTTTTAGATTATTATTTTAACTGTGTAAAGGTGTGTTGCATTTGTTTATGCTTCATCTGTTTATTGATGTAATGGTGTGTGTTTAATTATGTAAAGATGTGTTGCATCTGTTTTACTTTGCCTGCCTAAGGCACCTGATTGTCTAATAAAGAGCTGAATAGACAGGCAGGAGAAAGGATAGGTGGGTCTGGCAGGCAGAGAGAATAAATAGGAGGAGAAATCTAGGCTCAGGAGAGAACTGAACGAAGGAGGAAAGAATGGGGGAGACGCCCAGGGCAAGAAGCCAAGTAGCCACCAGCCAGCAGACATGAGAAGCAGTGCTTGATATATGATCTATTCTGGAAGACGTTTCCTCTGCATTTGTTGGAATAAATATTTGTATATATTAAAAAGAAGGAGAGGCCGGGCGGTGGTAGCGCACGCCTTTAATCCCAGCACTCAGGAGGCAGAGCCAGGCGGATCTTTGTGAGTTCAAGGCCAGCCTGGGCTACCAAGTGGGTTCCAGGAAAGGCGCAAAGCTACACAGAGAAACCTGTCTCGAAAAAAACCAAAAAAAAAAAAAAAAAAAAAGGAGAAACACCTTCAACCTGGCTCCCAGGAAATGGCTCCACCATTGTCAACACCCACCATCCCCCAACCCGGGCATTACACCTTTGGCATACATTAACAATCTAAGGTACTAGGGTTGACCTCTGCCAATAGATACATGGCAAACTTTTGCTATGGAGAAAATAATGACAGGACACATTTTAAAAAAACAAAACAGAAACACCCACTGTGAATGTGTTTGCATCTTGAGTTTGTGGAACAAACAGTTTATAGTGTTGATGTGACATTTTTATTTCCTGAAACACTCAGGGTAGCATTCAGTCTCCTTATGTCACTAAAGACCAGACATTGTGTGGCCTTGTTGTTTAAAAACTCCAATAAGATAGTCTTAGGACAAAAGGTGGGGGAAACACTCATACTCTCTGGCTGCCATCCTTTGCAAATAGGAGTCCAGACAAGCATCACTGGGTTTGTCTGACATTTACCAAATTCCTACATAAATAACCATTACCTGGGAAACGTGAGCAGCTGGGAAATAAATAAGATTTAATAGGTTCAGATGGATAAGGTGGTCCGATCCGGCTGACTTTGTTTTGAGATGAGATGAGGTTCCTGTCTAGGAGCTGTGAGAGTGTAAATATGTGCTAAATGTGGCACTGAAAGCCTGTTAGACACAGCTCTGGGCTTCACAGAGGTGTGAGGGGAAAGAAATTTGCCTGGTGCACAACCATAGAACATTTTAACACTCTGTCTTCGCAGATGAAATACCGTCATCCTGCTCAGTCTAAAGCCTCCCTGGGTTCTTTACTATTCAGTTCTGTTCACAGAAAGTGATGTGCAGTAATTTTAAGACAGACCCATCGCTGGTAGAGGTCAGCCTGGAAAAATTAACTGCTCAGGGGTGCCAGCGTTCTTATTAAAGAGACAAAGTGCTACAGAGATAGAGTCAAAGACATGCTTCAAGATGGAGGGCAGCGCTTGGAGCAGGTTGGTAAAGAGACCCTGAAAGTAGTTTTCTGATTGGAAAATGACCATTATGGTCTTCCATACTGCTGGATTGCAGGCATTTGGAATGATAGATTTCTCTCTGTGGCAGCACTGGGGGTTCAGATCAAGTCTTCTTGCAGAATTAAGGAAGTTGCACGTGTGCTCATTTGCATGGAACTGAGAGAAAGAAGCAACAGGAGGAATCGGGAGGGAGATAGGAGTGTTCTTTGTTATTTTCAGCTTCCCTGAGACTAAAATGCCAGATGGTAACAGTAACTTGCTAGAGGAAAGATTTAATTTGACTTACGGTTTTCTGGGGGGAACCTGGGGGATCCATCATGGTAGGGAAGGCAGGGTGTAGTGGGTCTGTCCATGGAGGTGGGAGGGTGAGGCCATGCCTATTCACTTGTCATGAACCAGAAAGGAGGGCCAGGCCTCCCTTTCAAAGGCCTGCCTCTAGAGACCCACTTCTGCCCACCAAACCCCACCACCTAAGGGCTCCATGGCCTTTAAAATAGTTCTTTATGCTGGGAACATGAGCCTGTCAGGGATGCTTCAGATTTGAACCTTGAGAAGGGGGTTGGTGATAAGAAGGCCTATTGGAGAGTGGGTTGTCCATCTTCTTCTGACATGTTTCCAGGGCTTGCTGATAATCATGCCTAGTAATTCACAGCAGCCTCTGACCTCTATGGAGCTCAATGAGGCTTAAGCCCGGTAGGCACCTGTTTCCAGTCTGCTGCCTACATGGGTGCTTTCCAGCCACAGGAAAGTGACTTACTTCACAACAGAGACTACAACAGTCCCTGCTTTTAGATCCTCTGGTATCCTAAGATTTACAAGATAATGGCTGGGCTCCTCTAGTGGCCTGATGTGGAGGTAGACATTTGGTAGTGTACTCCCAACTCAGGTGTTGATGCCTCATGGTTCACAGCTAAAGTTGTCAGCAATGGACCACTCCTGACAAGACACAGCATACCATAGACTGAATAGTGAATGTGGAGAGTTTCGTTCTGGTGAGAGATGCGGGAAGCAGGAGATGAAACTTGGAAATAATTCTCTGTGCAAATGTAGCTTGGTGGAGCCAGACCAAAACCTGTGGGCAACAGCATGTTTAAAACAGTGCTCCCTGTGTCTCAGCAAGAGATGGATGCCGCCTGTATTTGGTTGGTTGATGGGCTGAGACCCATCAATTTCAATATCCCTAGATCACGGCGAAATCATTTAGAAGCCCCTCTGACTGATGGGCTATTCTTTTTCTCTTCCATCATCACAGCATGTAGACTCTGTGCTTGCCATAATTAACTAACTTAGTGCTAATAGCAATCTTCAATGATGTATATCAGCCCTCAAACACCAAGATGAAGGGGGAAGAGGACGGACATTTTTTTCTTGCTTAACACACAATCCCCTCAGGAAATCAGAGGCTAAGGAAAATTCCAGCAGTGAAATTAAAAACTATTCCCTTAGCGAATAGTTCAAATAATAAGGAACGAGAGCGGCTGTAACTCCAAGGGAAGTCTGATGTTTCAGAATCGAAAACACTGGTGCACAATAGGCCTTCAAAAAAATTTAAGAGAAAGAGAAGACGGCAGAGAAGTGGGAGGAAAAGGGACATGCAAAGAAGTGACTGACTTAAGTTACTCCTGGCTTTTGAGAAAGCCACACACACACACACACACACACACACACACACACACACACACACACACACACACACACAGCAGGGTATATGCTATTCTATGTTATCCTCTAACATATATTGCAATATTTCCTCACTTCCAGACACTTTTGATATGTCACTACTTACACATGCGTGTAGCTAACTATCCAGGGGAGTCTTTAAACATTTTATTGCAGTGGGAAGAGACCACAGTATTACCTTACACTACTGAGAGCTGGCTCTCTCCTTCCAGCCTGTGGGATCCAGATATTGGACTCAGGTCATCAGGCTTGGGGGTAAGTTCCCTTACCCACTGAGGCACCTCACCAGCCTGAACTAAAAAATAAAAAAAAGAAGAAAGAAAAAAAGATGAATCTTACTAGGAAAAGTATTTTTCTGAAATAATTTCTATTAACATTGAGGGGAAAGTGGTTGCTCATGTTGTTTCTATCTCTTTATATGCAAACATGTATAGTTTTTAATGAGACCTTGCCTGGAAAACAAAATACAATTAAATATCAAGCAATCAGTGATGACATCTTAAGTTCCCCTTTATGTTTTTGAGGAAGAAATATTTTTTAAGCAGAAATAGAAAGAAATCAAATAAAAAGGAAGGGGAAGGCAAGGAGTAAAATTATGACAAAGGCCACAGGAGACAATCAAGAATAAGAGATTTCTAAGAAATGGCATAGGTGAAATGAGCTGGTGCCAGCCTGATCCACAGAAGTACACTGCCCACCTCCAGATGGTGGAGATCCTTCCCCTGACGCCTGTGGACCTGAGTCCAGAGCCAGTCGCCTCTCCTCCCTCTACTCCTCTTTCTGGCTACGTCTCTCGTGTTATATGACTCCGCCCTACAGAGTGTAGAGACCTGTGCAAACAAGCTGAGCAGGGAGCAGACAACGGGGCTCATCAACCTAATCAGCTTCAAGATACCCAGAAGGTACAGGTTCAATGAGAGATCCTATCTTAAAGGAGTAAGGTAAGGGTGATAGAGGCCACCCAACACCCTCCTTTGGCCCCTGTGTATGTGCAGGTTTGTATGCCCCCCCCACGTGTACAACACACACACACACACACACACACACACACACACACACACACACACACACTGCCATTGCTGGGAGGAACTGGAAATGCTGCTCACCTAAGGGTCATCAGAAAGCAGAGAGAGAAATGAAGAGGAACGAAGGGGGCCAAATATACCCTTCCAAAGCAAAGTACACTCCCAGTGCCTACTACCCCCAAACAAGCTCCACCTCCCAGTTTACATTATCTCCCAATAATGTCATCTCAGTATGAATCCACTGAAGTAAAGTTTTACTATCATGATCTGTAATCACTTCTCAATAGTACCATCATCTGGGGACCAAATGATCAATACACTAGCTGTTTGTGACCAGAAAGAGGAAAGGAAACCGTTTCTGGGCAAATAAATCAATTGATGTCCACTTTGTACCATTTCCATAATTTCTTCTACTGCTTGAAAATTCAAAACCTGTTCTGTTTTTCTTTTTTCTTTTTTGGGTTTTTCGAAATTGGGTTTCTCTGTGTAACAGTTCTGGCTGTCCTAGAACTCACTCTGTAGACCAGGCTGGCCTCGAACTCACAGAGATCCACCTGCCTCTGCCTCCCAAGTGCTGGGATTAAAGGCGTGCACCCAGCTCTGTTCTACTTTTCAATCCCAACTTCCATCAAGAGGTCCAGTAGAAACTGAACTTCTGGGTTACCTGGAAACCTGAAAGGAGTTCTTCTCATGCCCAACCTCCTTTCTCTTCTTGGAGCTTTTGAAATAAGTGAAAAATTTTCCTCCTGCATTTGTTCATTACTTTTGGAACTTTTCTGCAGGACTGGCTCCTGTTACGGTCCTCAGTTTCTGGTAACTTCTGCTGTCTTCCTCCTAGATCTGCATCACCCCACAGCTGCTCCTTTGTTTCCAAACACTTCTCTTTGTGCTGATCTAACAGCATCCTTGGACCACCAGGTTTGGTAAACAGTGCTGACTGTAACATACAGAAACACAAACCACTTATGAAACTATTGCCCCAAATAAACAGGGTTGTAAAAAAACACTCAGTATGTTGGGAGATGAGAAATATACTATTCTAGATGATAGTAGGAATAGAGAAGCTATTTTCTGAGTCTGGCTTATTTTGCTTAAATATGATCACTTCCATCTGCATCCATTTCCCTACAAATTATATAATTTTATTCTTCTTTATGACTCAATAAAACTTCACCTTAGTTATACACTGCATTTCTTTATCCATTCATCTGTTGATGGACACCTAGGCTGATCCCATAACAGGGTTGCTTTGAATGATGCCACAATACACATGGAAGTGCAAGAACAGCCATTGTGTGTGGACTTAGATGCCATTGGGGTATTCCAGAAGTGAGGTAGCTGGCTTATATGGTAGCTCTAATTTTAGTTTTTAAAGACCTTCTATTCTGGTTTCTGTGGTAGCTACACTAGCTTACATTCCTGACAACTACATACAAAGGCTCAAAGTCTCTTTCCTCTATATTCTCTTCAATATTTGTTGTTACTTGTTATTTGAATGATAGTCATTCAGACAAAGTATATGATGTAATTAAACAAAAATATCATTGTGAAATCCATTACTATGTACAAGGAATACCAACTGAACATTAAAAAAAACTTTTTAAAGTTACTGCAGTTGGCAATTTGGTAGTATAGAAAGTAGCCTGGAGAATCATGATAAACTGAATTTATATTTTGTACTTGAAATATGTAGTATTGGAAATTTCACACTTAGATATGTACAGAAACCTAGCAGGCTGATGATATCAGCGAGGAGAGAATTAGACACCAGGCAGTAGGACCCTGAGGTGGGGTGGAGCTGGCATGGTCTTGCTAGCAGTGAGCTGATTAAGAGCAGAGATTCTACAGCTAGAGAGTCACTTATGTTCTGGCTCCTTTGTTTCTTACCTGTGTGACCATAGCCTGTTTGATCTCCCTGAACCTAGGTTTCTTTGCTATGGAATGGACAAGTCGCTAATATTTGCCTTTTAGGATCATTGTAAGTCATTGGCTTGTTTGTTTGTTTGTTTGCTTGAGACAGAGTCTTATTATGCAACCTTGGCTGCCCTGGAATGCATTATGTAGACCACCAGGTTCTTAACAGAGACTTGTCTGTCTCTGCTTCCCAAGCACTGGAATTGAAGGCGTGTGCCTGCCTACTCTAAGTGTCAAATAGGTCAATATGCATGAAACATTTAGAATGGTTTCAGGTGTCAAACTATAAAAACACTGTCCACTGTTTGTGAGTCCAGCCAGGAAGTCATGCTATCTTGTGTGATCATCTAATTCCAAGACAATTCTTATCTTACGATTGTGTATGTTTAAACTAATTGTAAAAATATTTTCAAAGACTGCTGGGCTTAGTGGCACACACTTTTTTTTTTTTGAGACAGGGTTTCTCTGTGTAGCTTTGCGCCTTTCCTGGAACTCACTTGGTAGCCCAGGCTGGCCTCGAACTCACAGAGACCCGCCTGCCTCTGCCTCCTGAATGCTGGGATCAAAGGCGTGTGCCACCACCATCCGGCTGTGTGGCACACACCTTTAATCCCAGCGCTCAGGAGGTAGAGGTAGGTGGATCTCTATGAGTTTGAGGCCAGCCTGGTCTACAGAGTGAGTTCTAAAACAGCCAGAGCGTCATAGGGAGAATCTGTCTCAGAAAAAAAAATTGTTTTTGAACACCAAGAAAGCTCTGTTGGCTAGGGATGCATTCATCAGCAAGCTTATAGTAGCTTAAACAAATGCTTTCTTTTCCAACATAACTCTATTTACTAGGTACAAAATCAGGCCAAACCACCCAATGGTATCGAGAGCATGAAGAGCTCCTTCTAGAGGTTAGAACCATGAGAGAAAAAACACTGGGGGGCGGGTCATGTTGTCTTCCTTGATCTGGACTCTGCTCACCTAAGCTATACACTTATGAGGCAACTTTTCTGTTATATCTCCTTACATTACAGTACACCCCAATACAAGTGACTAGCAGGAAGAGGAGTGAGTAACCAGTATCTGTTATCAGCACAGGTCCAGTCTCCCCCTGCATGCATACTCTACATTCTTAGCTTGGTGGCCTTCATTTTTTCTTTTTTGTCTTTTTTTAATGGTCATTGGTGTTTTGCCTGCATGTATTTCTGTGTGAGGGTGTCAGAAGTCCTGGAACTGGAGTTACAGACAGGTGTGAGCATCCATGTGGTTTCTGGGAGTTGAACCTGGGTCCTCTAGAAGAGCAGTCAGTGCTCTAACCACTGGACCATCTCTCCAGCCCCAGGCGACCTTCATCTTTTAAGCCTGCCGTTCACCTGCATGGCAGGAAAAAGGGGCCACCTTCAATTTTATCAGGAATTTTTATTCTCAAACCCTCCCTTTTCCTAATGCAGCAATCACTGGTTCCTTAGCCCCCACTGTTGCTAGTCATTGGAGGAGAGCCACATCCCACAGCGAGCGCCAAGGAAGATAACTCTGGGGAACCTTCCATAAGTCAGCAACAGTGTCAGCCAACCAGGCCAAAGAACACAGAATTGCACGCCAGATCTAACTGTTGTTTCTTCTCCCTGGGTCCAAATGCAAGGGCAGAGCATAGGAGGCTACATTCAAGATATACTTTTGAGATTAGCATAGCTGATTGCTGAATGGTTCAAGCTGATAAACCAGGCTCGCCCAACATGACAACTGAAAGTGGTGTCTAGGCTTGAGAGTGCCCCATGATGGGATACTTTCACCAGCTGTGATAACTTCTCTTTATTAAATAAAGAATGAGGCTCTGGATGGCTTATCTTGCCAGGATCTGCATTAGTCAGACATCTGACCACAAAAACTAGCTTGGGCTTAACTAAAGGCAGTTGTTTGATTTTTTGTTTGTTTGTTTGTTTGTTTGTTTGTTTTTTATTTTTATTTAGATGCTGCCTGGACACCACTCCTAAATAGATCAAATATTTCACATAAAACCCAGTGGACTAATGACAAGTGGTGTGTGTGTAACAAGCAGAAATGTTGCAGTAGGTGGTAGGAGTCGGGGTTGGATATAACAGAAGGGTTCAATCTTAGTAGTAGATCTGGGGACAGTAATTAAAGTTGTTGAGCTGAAAACTCAGGTAGAAATAATCTTCTCTCTCAGTCCCAGACTGTCCACGAAGATGAACTTTTATTGCTTAAGCCAATCTATAACACATGGATCTTTCTTTTCATTCAATTCCTTTCCCCTCAGAGGCTTTGGCTTGCAAAGCTGGCTCCGTTGTCTACTTTTTCAACATTTTATCCACATGGTACATGTATCCATTACTTTTCCTGGGGCTGTGATAAAATACCCTTACAAGAGCCATCTGAAGGGAGGAGGGGTTTATTTACTGTTCAAGGGTACAGTTCAGTCATGGTGGGGGAGCCATGGTGACAGTGACCCGAGGCAGCTGGTTGCACTGCATCTGGAGTCAGGACGCGGGGAGTGGTAGCTGCAGGTGCTCGGCTCATGTTCCCCTTTTAACTCAGCCCCCATAGAACGGTCCCCCCCACAATTAAGGTTGGTCTCCTCATCTCAGTTATCTTAACCTGGTGTCTAAGCATGCTCAGAAGCTTGTTCCTGAAGTGATAGTGGATCTTGTCAAGTTGACAATCAGTGTTCACCATCACAGTACGTGTCCCTTAGTGGATTGCACAGTTATGGAGTGCAGGCTCCCGCTTTTTCTTCACTCCCTTTCCTTCTCTCATTATTTCATACAGTGTTGCACATCCAGTAACTACTAAAAAGTAATAATTGGCTGTTGTCTGACCATCTAGTCTGGTTGGCGGAATGAATGAATTCCTTTTACACTACTAGAATGTTTGCATTCTAGAAGATGAAGATGGGACAAGTGTCTCCACAGCCCATACTTCGTCTTCTGATGGTCCGCAGGGGCACTATGGCTAAAGTCACGGACTGTGGTCTCCATGTCATGGTTGGGGTACCCTGAAGCTGCAGGAGGGTTGGCAAATTTGTTATGCAACCTGAACCTTCATATGCTACTTTAACTTTGATGAATCTGGCTAGTTCAATGACAATAGGGAATTTATTGTCATGAAATTGAGTCATTTTAGTTGAACAACCTAGAAAAAAATCTAAGCAGCCCGGGTACAGGGGAACCAGCAGAACTGTGGGTATGCGTGTGTTCACATTTAGTTTTTTATTGTGGTAAGTATATATTTTTAATAATTTAATAATAATGTTTGTCTTAGGGTTTCTATCCTGTGAAGAGGCACCACAACCATGGCAACTCTTGTAAAGGAGAGCATTTAGTTGGGGCTGGCTTACAGTTTAGAAGTTTAGCCCATTGTCATCATGGCAGGAAGAATGGCGGCAAGCAGGCAGATATGGTGCTGGAGAGCTGAGAATTCTACATCCAGATTGGCAGACAGCAGGAAGAGAGTGTCACACTGGGCCTGACTTGAGCATCTGAGACCTCAAAGTCCACCCCCAGTGGCACATTTCCTCCAACAAGGCCACACCTACTCCAACAAGGCCACACCTCCCAATAGTGCCACTCCCTATGAGTCTATGAGGGCCATTTTTTTCAAACCACTACAATGTTGAGTGTTAGATGTGACATGAGCTATGTTCACAATATAGTGTGTCCATCACCACTGTCTTCTCCTAAACCTTTCATCATCCTGCCCAGAGATTCTGACATTAGCAAGCAGTAAAAAATCTATAACCCTCTCTTTTCAGCTTCTGATAATTTCTAACTTCCTTTCTGTCCCGGTGGATTTGTCTATTGTAGAGATTTTATGTAGCTAGAATTATCCTATTTCTGCCTTTTGTGTCTGGCTTATTTCTCTTGGTATTATGTTTTCAAGACTCGCCCATGGTGTAGTATATTACTGGAATCATTCCTTTCTATAGTTGAATAATATTACATTGTGTAGATACATTACAATGTGTTTATTCATCCATCTCTTGATGGACATTTGAGTCATTTTAATTTTTTTTTTTTTACTTATTTTGTATGTGTGGATGTTTTGCCTGCATCTGTGTCTATGCATCATGACAGGCCTGGGGTTCATGGAGCCCAGAAGAGGGCATCAGAAGCCCTGGAACTGGAGTTATCGTTAGTTGTGAGCTACCATGTAGGTGCTGGGAATTCAACCCAGATCCAGCAAGCACCTTTAACCACTGAACCATCTCTCCGGACTACATCTGAGCCATTGTTACCTTGAGGTAATTGTCAGTATTATCACCAAGAATGTTAGTGTGTCTGAGTATCTGAGTCTGTTTTCAGTTCCTTGGGATATATGTCTAGCAGTAGACTTGTCGGGTCAGAGGGCAGTGTTTTCAGGGACCACTGAACCATTTCCCACAGCTGCCTCACCACCTTACATCTCCTTCAGCCATGAGTAAGGGTTCCAGTTTCTCGGGGGACACGGTCTCGCAAGGGTCTCATCGTTCCCTGTGCACTCACCCTTCTTCAGACTTTGGGATTCTGAGAGGGTGTGGCTGACCTACCTTGGGCTGTGGTATCGGTTCCTTTTCTTGGCACTGTGACAACGTAGCCGGCAGCCGTGGCTTAAGGAAGGGCTTGCGATGACTCAGTCTGAGTGGACAGTCCAGCTTGGAGGGAAACTCACAGCAACAAGAGGAAAATAAGGCAGCTGGTCACAATGTGCATGTCGTCAGAAAACAGCAGGAGGAGGAATGCTCATGGCCAGCTTGTCAGTTTACCTTTTATTCTGTCTGGGATCCCATCCCATGGAATGGTGCCCTCCACATCCAGGGAGGAGTCTTCCCTCTTTAGCTAAACCTTTCTTGTGTCTCATAGACACACCCAGAGGCGTTTCCATGGTGATTCTAAACCCAGTCAAATTAACAAAATTAACCATTAAACATAGGTTGGGGAAGGGGTTGGGGAGTGGCAACGTGGGGGAAGGGAGGTACCAGAGGATGACATCATATCAAGAAAGATCGTGTTAACTGAGCACAAATGTGCAGGTTTGTCAATACTGTTCCCTGTTTCCTAAAATGGGGATAATTGCATATAATGCAGTGTACTTGTGAAGGTTAATGACGGTAATGCGTGGAGAGTTCTTTGTAAGTACTTTACTCTCCAAAAGCCAACAACCGCAGCAATAGCACAGTTCTAAGAGCAGCAAACAGCATGCTTTGCAGGCCAGCACAGCTGTTCTCTGTCACATATCAAGGATGCCTGGTTTTCCTATTACAGAGCGAACCTGTGTTGCAGATTTCTAAGCAATTTTTGAGCCGATTTCTATTTCCAGTCTGTGTCGCCTTCAGGGGTGACATGTTTCATTTCTTTTCTGCCTGCTTTGTCGAGTAGTAATTTGTTGTATTTGTCCTAAAACCACCCCTTTCTAGCCCAAGACGGCTTCTTGGTTCTACCTCAGCGTCCTCGGAGACCTTCACCACAAGGACCTGCTCACGTTCCTGAAGCTGAGTGAATGGAACATTTGTACAGGCTCTGGGCTTTCTTCCGGGTTGCGTTCCAAGTCACGTATTTCCCGGTATCCGTTCACAGACAAGCTCTGAGTCTTTTAACTTTATTAAAGCGTCAGCATCAGATCACGACTTCACAGCTTTCCCATGAGCTGCTGCCTGGGATGACAATGCTGAGGTGCTGTGGGGAACTGGCACGGTGCCATCACCGACTACAGACCTCGCTTCCCCAACACAGGTGATGCAAATGCCTGTCCATCTCAATAACATGACAAGATACTTTATTCCCCCTCCAGGGTTGCTCTGATCACAAGCCAGAATCAGGAAGGCAAGTGTCTACTGGTTCACAATTTAGTTAATACGCATTTTCTGTGTGTATGTGTGCGCATGTGCGAGTAGAGGCCAGAAGTTGATGTTTGGTTAACATGCCTTTTCTTACCCCCTTTTTCCTTTTGATAAAAAGTGTAATTAGGGACATCTGAAAAGAATTTTTCCTCTATATAAAACTGATTTGAGCTCTTCCTCAGGTCCTGCCAACTGAGATAATCATATTAGCCCAAACTCTGATGCTATTGTGATGCGATCCACACACGTGACAGTTGTGTATCTTCCTCCTATACAGTCAACTCCCAATTATCTGCACACTTGCAGGGGTGCGGTGGTGCAGATAATTCAAAACCACAAATAATACAAATGCCATTTCTGCTTGGCTTGAGAATACATTATGCAAATGTGGGGGAGCAAATTTACCTTCTTTATTACATTTTGCTTGGATTCATATTAAAAAATTGTTTGCATTCTCCATGATAGTATATGTATCTACAGGGGAAAGGGGGCAAAGAATGGCATCCCTAGAGCTCAAGAGAATCATAGTAATTTAGCATTCAAAGGAACCTTGGGGATCACCATGCAAATTCCTCCTTCATTTTCTAAGAGAGGGTAACCAAGGCCCAGAGAAGTTGTGTGGCTTAGAGGAGATCCCAGAGTAAATGTGGCAGAGCTGGGACCAGATCCAGGTCTCAGACTCCCTTTTTCCAAGGACAGAAAAAAGCGCTGCTAATTAGATGCTCGACTGGGTGTGCTGGCCTCGCCAGGAAAATCTTATTTCCTCCAAAGGATGAAGCCATGTCCACTGTAACTTCGCTAAGCACAGAGCTTTCTAATCAGGCTGCTTCTGCAGATTCCACATTCTCATGGACTGACATACCTGTTTATCCAAAGTGGCCCTGATATTGGGTTTGAATTGTTTGCTGTCTTCAAGAGTTTTCAAAGATGTCCACCTGCGTTCTGTGCGTGGGGCCCAGGGAATTTCTGGGAGTCCAGGAACACTGGGATTGGTGAGTCTGTGCCTTGAGGAGCGGGGCACATGTAGACATCATGCTTTGAGTCAGGTACACCAGCAACCCGTCAAACTGTTGAGTAGTCTGGGCAAGTTTCATGACCTTGAAGTAACAGCTAAAAAGCAAAATAGAGAGGTAAATTCACCTCTCTGGGAAGTTCAGCAGAGAGGTCAGAAGGAAGACCGATGCAAGATCAGCAGGTCAGCAATCATCAGTTCCAGGATGCTGGGGAACTAGATGGCTGCAGTGGACAGCTCAGTTGCTACACTTTATGTCAACTTCTAGAGCAGACCTGGATGAACCCAGGGTCATTAGCAGGTAATGGTTTTTTGTAGCATGGACCTGACTGATAGTTCCTTGAGATTTCTTGTGTGGGCAGGTGTTTCTAGTGTCCTGTACTATCCTGGAGCAATGCAACAAAGGTGCTTAAACATCAGAGGAACACAGAGCCTAGCAAGGCTTTGGAAGCTGGGACTGTAACTCAAAGATTGAGAAGTTGCTCTAGGAAGACATACTGGAAGGGTTTGCTCCAAGAATCTGGGAGAAGGGTTTGCTCCAAGCATCTGGGGGAAGGGTTTGCTCCAAGCATCTGGGGGAAGGGTTTGCTCCACGCATCTTGGGGAAGGGTTTGCTCCTAGCATCTGGGGGAAGGGTTTGCTCCAAGCATCTGGATCTATCAATGCCACTCACCTTCCCTGCACACTCTTACTTCTGTCAAAATGAAGGCAAATATTTATCTTTCAATGTAGCTACTTAATGGAGAAAAGATGTTCCTTTTAATCAGAGACTGATTTTATTAATACTTGTTAATTGTAGGCAAAGCCTTTTTCTCTGCTGATAGCAACATCTACTCCATATTGCTGGGGTTATCAAGACTTTATAACATATTGATATAACAATTCAGTTGGTTACTAACAGTCACACTTAACAATATAAATCTAGTTTATGAAATGATAAGGTTGGTAGACTGGCTTGCCTAAGATGAGAGCATTCTATTGTTTCCAGGGCTCAGAGAAATAAATTCACTTATCCCCACACAGTGCAAGAGAAACTCAAAGCCAATTCTTACCATTCTTTCCCAAGATTTGTAGCTTTCCCTCCAAAATTCCAGGAGGGAAGATCAGACAGCTTATGATAAGACAAAGGATTGATAAAATAAAGGAAAAATTAAACTCAGACTTGGATTTGAGAAAAATGCTTGGTGCGTGGAGGGCACAACTATGCCACAGTGCACAAATGATCCGGGGTGGTGGGATAGCTCAGTTGGTCGAATGCTTGCCTAGCATACATGAAAATCCATGGATTCTTAGCACTGGATAAATACGGCACGATGTTACACACCCACAATTCCAACATTTGAGAGGCAGAGGCAGGAGGATCAGAAATTCAACATCATAGCTGATTATGTAGAGAATTCAAGACTAGTGTCTTAGTGTTTCTATTGCTGTGAAGAGACACCATGACTAAAGCAACTTTCATAAAGGAAAGCTTTTTTTTGTTTTTGTTTTTGTTTTTCGAGACAGGGTTTCTCTGTGTAGCTTTGGAGCCTGTCCTGGAACTCGCTCTGTAGTCCAGGCTGGCCTCGAACTCACAGAGATTCGCCTGCCTCTGCCTCCCGAGTACTGGGATTAAAGGCGTGCACCACCACCGCCCGGCAAGGAAAGCTTTTAATTGGGGCTGGCTTATAGTTTCAAAGGTTTAGTCCATTATCTTCATGGCCGCATGCAGGCAGACACGATGCTGGAGAAGGAGCTGAGAGTTCTACATCTTGATCTGCAGGCAGCAGAAACAACTGTGTCACTGGGTGTAGCCTGAGCATATATGAGACTTCAAAGAGCACCTCCACAGTGACACACTTCTTCCAACAAGGCCACACTGATATGGATTCACAACAAGCCCCCACAGTTGGGCATGGTTGAGCGGGACCTAGTAATGTCCACCTAGTCATTTCCGGGTCAAAACGTCTTGCGTGACCAGGACCCCGTGGCTTTGCATGGTTGTGTAAAGCGCACAGCACAACCATGTGATCTATGCGCGCATGCGTGGAATAGCCACATGGGCCTGTGTGCGCAGGTGCAGCCCAGTGTTTATAAGCCGGCGCCATGATTCCCGGTCCCCCTTCACCCACGTGTCTTTCCACAGGCCTGTGCACATCTGTCCCTCTCCCTTATCTTAAAACTCTTGTTAGTGGATTCTGTCGTGTTTCGTGATGTTTCCTCGAAGGGTAAGAGAGCCTCAAAAACCAACACACACCTCCTAATAGTGCCTCTCCCTATGGCCAAACATTGAAACACATGAGTCCATGGGGGCCATATCTATTCAAACCACGACAGCCAGCCTGGTCTACTTAACACTGTCTCAAAAACAAACAACCAAAAATGAATGTATGAGCTAGGTTATACCTGAATCTGGACTGAGGAAATTTACCAACTCAGAAGATTTTGAACTGGTAAGTGCCTACATAAGGCAGTTTAAGGAGTATTAGTAAGCATCCAAAATTCAAATTCTTGAGCCCTTATTAGAACACTGAATCAGAAACCCTGATAGTAGATATAGCTTTAAGTCCTTCAAGTAATTGTAATATACACTGAAGTTCAAGATCTCTTGGCTCAGACCAGAGAATCAGCAAACTTTTTCTGGAAAGGATCAGATAGTAAATACGTTAGGCTTAGACCAGTGGTTCTCAACCTTCCTAGTACAGTTCCTCATGCTGTGGTACCCTCAACCATAAAGTTATTTTCATTGCTACTTCATAACTGTAACTTTGCTACTGCTATAAATCATAATGTAAATATCTGTTTTCTGCTGGTCTTAGGTGACCCCTGTGAAAATATTGTTTGACTCCCCCAAAAGGGTTGCAACCCACAGGTTGAGAAACACTGGCTTGGAGGGCCAGACAGGCTCCATTAAAATTTGTCAGTACCGAAAGCAGCTGTCGAGAACATGTGAATGAATGGCTGAGGCTGGATACCAATAAAACTACTTGGACTGATGAGGGCTCACATGGCTCGTAATATTAACACACAACAGTACTGTAAACCTATAGAATACATTCTTGTAAGGAAAACTGGTCTTTCCGAGTGTGGTATGGTGGTTAGTCCTAACTGTCTGTACAACAGCAAGCAGCAATGGGTCTTCCCGTTCCCTTACCACGGTGCTTGTCTCTAGCTGGATGCCCGTTGCCTGCCTCTGTGTGGCTTGGTGTTGCTCACGCTGATAGTCTGGTTTAACCTCTTCTTGGTACAGGTTGTATGGGGGTGGTCAACCTGCTGTTCAGGGTGGGGTGGAACTCTGGCAAGAGCTCTCTTTCCTTAGGTTTGTAGACTTACAATTATTCCCCCTTTTCTCACCTTCCTTAATCCCATATTGCGTCGTTTGGTGCCTTACAAATCCTGCTTAGCCAACAGTATGGCTTGCTCCATTCTGCTAGGTAAGTTCAACTCCTTCACTCATTCTTTTTCTTTTTACTTTGATTGTTTCCTAATTTGTCTTGGTGGAGTTTGTATTCTCAGTTACTCGTTAGTGTTATTGCTTTGGGGTGATCTCTCTGAAGAAAAAAGGGGGAGAAAAACCCTCTTCCCTGACATCTTGAAATTGAAAATCTCTGGTAGTACATTTGAACTTGGATATTCTCAAATTGCCCTCCATGTACTTTATACCACTTAATAAGTAACAATATTTTTAAAGTATTCCCCATATCTTTGCCATATTAACCATATTGCCATATTGTTTTTGTGGTTGTTTATATTTTGTCTTTTATTTTTGAGGTTAGAATATAATTATACCATCCTTCCCTTCCATGTCCTCCCTCCAAACCCTACCATGTACCCCTCTTTGCTCTCTTTCAGATTCATGGCCTCTTTTTTCATTAATTGTTGCAACATGCATATATATGTAGTTTTAAAATTTTACTTTTTAAATCTTAATGAAAAAACAGACGGCATAATTTTAACTATATCTTTTGCAAATGGCACTGAGATCTTATTGAACCTAAATTTAGTTGTTCACTGAATGCATATCCTTGTATATAACCATCGACAGACAAATTATTATAACCCACGTTTTGGAAACTCCCTTGAAGGGCTCACCTTTCTGACACCATCAGTAGTTCTGCATTTCTAGTGAGAGATTGCACACAGTTAGGCTTGTCCATGCACAATAAAAGGCCTAGGGAAGGAGAATCTCTGGACCCTGTGCCATTCTTCCCCAGTTTACTTTTTAAGAATCTCCTTCCAGGAAACCAGCAGAGGTGACAGAAAAGGAGTGGGGGACTTATCCTGCATTATGCTTTCTTCTCAGGTCCCTGACTTCTCAGCTCTCAGATTTACACAGCATGTGTCCTCTAAGCTATTCAAGGTGCTATATAATCTCTTTGACAGTGAAGATCTCATAAACATCATAGTATTCCAGCTGTCAGACACCATGCTAAAAAAAAAAAAAAAAAAAAAAAAAAAACCATGACCCAGAAGTTAATCCAAATCTCTGGGCTGAAGTCACTGAGGGCTGTGGAAGGGGATGCTTAAAAGAGAAAGTTCTGATTAGAAAGTTATGTCCTTATTTTGAGATATGGGAAGGGATTAGACTTCTTGTTTAATGGCCAATTCTCCTCCATTGAGGATTCTTGTCTATCTAGAAGCACAGAGGTAAAGTACCAAACACATAAATGTAAGGGAACTTGCCACGTTGCAGCAAACTGTATATCCAGGTGATGGCAACACTGCTTATGTGTGTAAGTGCACCACTTCTTTTTCCTGTATTAATCTCATATGGTGGCTTCTCTTCCTAGTTCATTGCTTGCTTGTATTAGTGGCTAGACTGATCAGAAATCTCAGTTCAGAGAAGATGAACTGAGTAACTAAAGAAGATTCTTTTTTTAAGCCCTAATGACTATATGACTATGCCAGTCTTCTACAGGCTATTCACCTCAACGTATCATCTTTCTTTCTTTCTTTCTTTCTTTCTTTCTTTCTTTCTTTCTTTCT
>CABHPR010151982.1:0-32391 GCA_902168415.1 Peromyscus melanophrys | reverse complement strand
CTCTCTCTCTCTCTCTCTCTCTCTCTCTCTCTCTCTCTCTCTCTCTCCATGTATGTGTATGTGTGCAGATGTGTGCATGTGTGTATGTATAACATGCTTATCTTTGCATTTTAAGGAAGATACCATATTCCCCATTATTTTTTCTTTGAGATAGAATTTATCAAATTTTAATTAGTCAATGAAAGCTTTATGTGATAAGGCAGTGAGTATGTTTGGATTATTGACTTTTCTGTACACCTTAAGTAGTGAATATGGTGGTGGATTCAGAAAGCTATTGGACATTATCAAAATGCTGTAGATATTGTTCACTTGAAGATTAACTACTTGCTTTCATATCTTAGAGGTGTATGAATTTTAGAAGATCATAAATATCCTTCTAGATGGTACCAGTTTGGGGAAAATACTAAAGAGGAAACAATATACTAAAAGAAATAAAAATGTAAACAATGACCTGGAAGACTAAGCATTGGCAGAGGAAAGGAAAGGAAAAATATACTGGAGTGACCCTCCATTGGTTGTCTTCAACAACTTGTTAAACTCTATATCTTTATTTTGTACACTTTTCTCTATATTTATTATTCTTGCATGTAAAATATTAATAAAGTGGAGATATATTAGGAATGTTGCAAAAAGAGAAACAGGACAGATAGTTATCAAAAAATGATTAGATGCTGCTAGGGAGCTGAGAACAATTACGCTTCAGGAAGACAATTAAATTGTTATTTCATTTCAGAACAAATTAGACTGGCAGGAAAAAAAGAGAAGGTGTTCAGGTATGATTTTATTCTTCTCACCAGAGAATAAAAATCTTGTCTGTATGTAGATGTTACCAATTAGCTTTCTCTTGTACCCTACACTAAATGCAGTCTACAGTTTATTAATTTTTATATTGCCTAAGTTTACAGATATTGTATGCTTATTCAATCAAAACATGCTACTTTCTTTAGCATGAAAATAGGTAATTCTATTCTACACAATCAACTTTTAAAATATCTACATCTAGGTCTTTACGGTGACCATGAAAATTTTATCTGCATATTTCCAGTCTATCAAAATTATTTTTCATCTATTATTCATTCTTCTTCCAAAGTTAATTTTATTGTTACTTGTTAAATCATTCAGTGAATGTTTACTGGCTATTTCTTATGTGTTAAATACAATTTTAAGTACTGGGGTCATAGTAGTAATTAATAGACACAGCTTTCTGCCCTTGTTGAACTTAAGTTATAAAGATGGAGAGTTAAAATTAAAAGTAGACAGAGGAGCAGAAAGTATGCGAGAAGGTGATAAGAAATGAGAGGCCAAAGGAAGACACATGAGACAAGAAGCATAATGGTCTGTAGACACTGAGATCAGCTTTGGGTTGGGAGAGAAAGGGTGATGAGATCAGTAGAATTAACAGTGAGAGGGAAGTGAGAAGTGAATATAAAGATATGGAGAAGAACCAGACCCTGGGGAACATTCTGGAACATGGAAAGACAAACTTTTACTAAGTGCATAGTGAAAAGCCTTCGGAGATGTTGAGCATAGCCGATATACAAACTAAACTGCATTGTAAAGAAATCACTTGAGTTGCTGTGCTAAGAGTAGACTGTAGAGGTGAAGTAATCAGATCTTGTAGCAATCCAGGATAGGGTTCCTATGGATTCAGACCAGGCAACATCAGTAAAGAGATATGGTCAGATTCTGACAATCTACTTTGAAGGTTGACTCCTACAACTTGCTCTTTGGATATGAGGTATTAGAGAAGGAGAATTTGAAGCTGAGTCTACAGTTGTGTGCTGGAGCAAGCAGGGGGGTCAAATGAATTATAGACATGTATGAAATTGTCCCAATGAGATCCACTATCTATAATTAATATATGGTAATGAAAAATTCAAAAATAGACAGTCAGACCTCCAGATTTTTCAGTTTCCAATAATGACTGCAGACATTCACGCAGCATCTTTATACAAAATGTGTGAGTGGAGTTGCTGGGGATAGCATATGTATCTCTCACCCTTTTAAATATCACAAAATTGGCCCTTGAAATGATGGAACAAATTTCTGTTGGAGAGGTGCTTCAGGGGTTCTTTTCTGGATTGGTTGGCACTGCTTAAATCTGATGGGATGAAAGTACCATCTCCTTATTGCTTTACTATCCTGTTCCCAAATTTCTCATGCTATGAGGTCATCTCTCAGGTAACTTTGAGGTTCTTCTTCAGTGAATGGCCTGTCAGACATTTACTCATTCTGTCAGTTTGTTTGCTAATGATTTTCACATCAAATCTTGAGTCCAAAGACCCAGCAATAGTAGCCAGCTTTTTCATTAGGGAGCTCTGAGGTAAACAAAGAATTTATTTTGCCATAGTCCCAGCCACTCCTTGCTGCACACAACACATCGGCTTCATTTGAAGTGGGGAGCTACTTCTACCTGGAGATAAAAATTCATCTGGATTCCTCTTGAAACTGTTGATTACCTGTTTAAGTGGTCGTTTAAACTGAACACATGATACAGAGTTTTTCACTAGTAGAGAACAAAGCAACAACACGACAATGTAACTTATCAACAGATGGATGGACACAAAGCATGTGGCACAAACACTTGATAGAATTCTGTCTGATCACACAAAGCCTATGAAATCCTGTCTTTTGTGACAACACTGATGGACCAAGAGATCATTAAATTTAATGAAATAGCCAAACACAGAAAAACAAAAACTGTAAGATCTCTTGGTAAGTAAAGTCTCAAAAAGCTGGTTTTTATAGACGTTGACAGTACAAGAGTCATTGCCAGAGAGAAAGGACAGTGGGTAATTCAGTCAACAGGCACACTGTTATCCTTATAAATGAGAAACCAGTTCTGGTGTTCTATGGCACACTGAGGTGAATATAATTTTTGAGGTGAATATAATTAACAGCGAGGTGTCAAATGTCTCAAAATATGTAGAAGAGAGGATTTTGAATGTGTTTACTATACAGAAATAATTTTTTAAAAAATGTGGAGGTCATAGAAAAACTGAAAATAAAAGATGCACTCAATGCTCTCAAATAAGTAGCTTATTTTATAGACATAGTCACTGTCTGGGGAACTCCAAAGCATAAAATATAGATTGTTAAAAGAAAAGGTCATTTATTCTCCCCATTCAAATAATCACTTCTGTGGGTGGCCCTCATAATATACCAAAACTCATTTGCTTTCTTTTACTAATCAAGTTCGCTCACTCCACTCAAAAGCATACATTATTGTTCTGCCAAGAGGTTTAACAGCCTGCCATCACAGCACACTTTCTAAAAACATAGATCTCTTAAAGGATATTAATGTGTACCTTGTTGATGACAACTTTTTCAGCTGCTTTAAATAAAAAACATACACTCATTAACACCTGCGACGCTTGAAAGTCAGAGTGATGAGAACCCTGGCAGAACATGGAAAGCCTAGAAACAAGAGCCAGAGAGAAGCTGTGAGAAGTTTTTACTGATCAACAAATGAGTTATTCTGGGGTTTTTCTTCACTGATGAGGAGCTGAGATGCAAGGCTGATCTGAGAAAGTGAATTATTTCCCCTGGGCACTCTGTCTGCTCTTCTGGTAGCTGCTACCACATAAATATTAATGTCGGCTTTGGATAACATATCCTCAATGACGATGCTCACTTCAGGCATGGATGATGTACAGAAACAAGAATATAATACATTATTAATTTCCTGATGTTCTTTGCACAAAATAAACTTTAAAATGAATCTACCTAAACAGATTAATTTCTATTTTGATTGATGTTCTATTATTCAAGCAAAGTTTGAAAACAAGACTGCCTTCTAAATTTGTACTGAATACTCTCAGGGTAAACTTTTTACCCCCTTCAACACTATTGTGTGTTGAGAGACAGAGACCAAACCATTGAAATTCCCTGCTTTATAGATGAAACACTCTTCATCTAGACCATGCTTTATACTGCATGACTCATGAGATAATGCTAAGGCCAACAAAGCTGTCACCTTTACTTCTCCTGGAAGCTCAGTGTCTTGTCTGTGCTCTGTGCTCTTACTTTCTGTCATCAGTTGGCCAGTTCCAAGGAGTAGAAGAGTTAGGCAGCGAGGAAAAGAGTAATGAAAACATTCTCGAAAGGGTACCATTTCAAAAGACACAAATAAAGGGAACATGTTGGCACAGTACTTGTTAATATGCTGATATGGTGCTAGAGGAAGCACTGTGTTAAAAAAATAAGCATATGGAGACTTCTCAAAACAAGAATGGAAAGTCATGGCACATGCAGTGAACTAAGTCAGAAAACCCTGTCCTTTTTATTTGTTATTTGTTTTGTTGGTTGCATTTTACTGAGTAATTTCTGGTCCAACACAGCCCTCAAATAAGGACCTAGATCTAGGCAACCTCACTGATTAAAGGAGGAGTTTTATTAGATATAATCATAATAATACCAGGATAGGTCTTGGATGATTAGGGTCTAATCATCCCTACTTATAGTTAAGAGCACTTAACAGCTGAGACTTTTTTTTCATTTCTCTACATATTACAGCCTTACTGGGAAACCCAAAAGCATTCCTGATCATCGTGGCTTCCAATGATTTGTATTCTTCTTGACACATCTCTGCAGTAAAGCTTGATACTCACTGTTGAAAACAAATTACTCTGCAGAAGCATCTAACTTTGTTTAATGTTGCAACAACTCACAGGGTTTTCTTTTAGATGGAAATAAATATTTTGCACTCAACTATTGGTACTGAAATTATATTGTAGAGCATACAAAGAATATTTGCTGCTACAGTATCTAAAGTTTATAGCTGCTTGCTTTTTCACATAAAAAAACTGTAAAAAAAATTCTAAGAATGTTGAATCTACAGAATCTATCAAGGCATGTGTCTAATGATCTGGAGTTGAGAAAGATCGATCCTGTGTGTCAGCTAAACAACATCCCTGCAATAGTTCCCACAAGAGACTGAGACTTCTCTGCTAGAAGGTGGTAGGCTTTCATATTTATTTAAGAAAGCGTGCTTACCTCTGAGAGCTATTATTTTATCTCACATAGCATTTCATACTCCAAATATCTGTAAATCATTTTATATAAAGTAGACTTCAGAAAGACGTAAGTTATGCTTGTATTTTTGATAGCTTTCTTTCTCCTGTACTGAATCTAGACTTTTACAGGGCAGTAGCTTGTTCTTCATTAATGATTCCAACATTGCGGACAGTGTCTCTTTTTTTATCCTTACCATCACTGCCATGTTCTACCAGAAGATCCCACAGCTTACAAGTATTTCAGTTGGTGGAAAACCCTAGTTAATAGCCCTGGTTTCACAATTTAGTCTTTTCCTTGGACATGTCAGAATACCCCCCCCCACACACACACACACAAGGCATTTGCTTTTCTTGGTTGAAAGAAATGGAAGAAGATCCAGAATTTGATTTTTGTATATCAGTTTAGATATTTTCCAACATCTTCAACTCCATTTGAGTCCTATTACAGATTTTTTTACTAGATATTTGTTTGACTCTTCTTTTTATCTGATGCATGTCAGTTTTTAAATCTGATACTGTTGGTGAGGACCATGCCAAGACACTTTGTGACAGATGGTTATAGCAAATACAAACCTCTCACCACATCTTCAAAACATATTAGTTGTGCACAAATTAGAAATCTTCCTTTGACTATGGATGATTCACCACATCTGTGCTTCTGTAGCCTTCTTCACCCTTCAGCTTTCCCTCTCCAGCCTAACAGCAGCGTCACTTGGCCTGCAACAACCAAGTTAGTCTCAGCTTTTTCAATTTATAAAATGACCATCACCTTCTCAATTGCTCCCCTGGACACAGCTTCTAGACTTTGTAGCCTACAGCCCTATTTTTGGTTTCAATGGAGACTGACTTTTTTTTTGGAAAAAGTATTGGTGTCAAATAAATATTTAAAGCCAACAAAGATGAAGTTTTGAGAATTTTAAAGTTTTTGGCTGTGTAGATTTCAAAGTACGTGCTTTAAATCATTGTCAAATGCCTAAAGAAAATGGTGCATTGCAAATATCTCCAAGTTAGGACTTCTGCATGAAGAACCTTCCAAAATGAATGTTGTTGAGTCCAACATTGTCTCCAGTTAAAAAAAAAATCAGGGCATATAACCCTACTGACCTTTGTTAAATGAAGGCTGGTCATTATTTCAATCATTGTGTCATCCATCAAGATCATAGTCCTAACTGACTTGCACTTCAGTAATGAAAGACAGTCACTGCTATGGTTTTCAAAAAATAAAATGGCTGTGGCTTCAACTACATTTTCTGTGTTCTTCAAAATGGGACTTTTCACAGTAAAGAGGCCTCTCTGTGCTAGCGTCCTCATTAGGGAGATATATATGTTTACCCTGGTTTTGCTCAACAAATATAGGAAGGGTATTAAAAATGCAAAATGTGATCTCAGTATTTGCCTCTCATAGAAACAGCTAAATATTATCATCCATAATGCACAAGGGTTGGTAACTTTTTGCATATTACCATTTTCTCATTACTTCCCTTTTCAAACTCAGGAAATTAGTTTGGCAAAATGAAATTTATCAAAGGCTTCAGGAGGTGGTTTCTTGGTGTGAGTCATCGGCCTCATCAGCATCAAATCAGAGACAGAAAAGCCAGGCAAAGGTCTAGGCAGGCATGATTAATTTAAGCAAACATCTCTGCATGCCCATATCTCCTGCTTCTCCTTAGATGGCCTTTATCAAACTTCAGCCATTTAATGACACTTTCCCTTCCACTTAGATTCATTAATTGGTTTGAATTACTTCTGTTTTTAATTATAAAATAATGCTTGTTCCTTTTTTTGAGCATTGAGAAACATAAGAAATTAAAGAAAAATATCACTTCTTGAGAAGCTTACTTGCTAAAGACAAACAGACTTTGAATTATCTCACTATCTCTCTCTATCTCTCACTATCTCCCAGATTTTGTTGTTTTATTCAGCTTTCAAAACAAACTTTAAGTTCTTTAATACTGAAAAAGCTACAAAATTACCTTGAAATGCAAAAGGTTCATATTGTTTGTGATTCAATACATTGTTCTCCCTCTTTGAATTTTAAAATTTGACTTTGCTGAGGGGAATTTCATTTCCTCTCATCTGAAATTACAAGCAGATCTCTTTGTGCCTGGGTTAAGCATGAAATTAAGGTAATTAAAGATGAGTAATGCTCAAAGTTCCCTGAGCAAAATCAAAGTACAAAAAAAAAAAATGAGAGTCGTGACTGCAGCAGCATTGCTCACAGCTCCTCCGGGGCTTGTTCTTCTGCGTTTGTTTTCATTTTCATTTTCTCCCTGTTTTCTTTTTTCAGTGGAAGCCGTAGGTGGGAATTTGAGAACAACAGACTGGTCAGCTAGCATTCTCTGCAGAATCACTGCACTGGCCCTTTCTGACAGTGCTGCGTCACTCTCAGTGCAAAGGTGCCTGGCCATCACTAACCTAAAATTCCTAACTTACTCTCTATGCCTTAAGCTCAACTTGGGAAAACCTCACGTGCACAGTGGAAGGATGTGGAGTTTGCTCTTTGCAGGGAAGAGATGCCACAGCATGTCATGGATTTGAGTGTGGGTTTAATGAGAAGGTCCAAGCAACGGGTTTGCTCTAGAGTAGGTGCTCTTTGAAACACGGACAGTTCTATAAGAAGTGTTTTACAGGTTTTGTCTCTGTAGGTTTCCCCATCATGATCTTGATGCTCCTTGATCATAGATAACCAAACCAAACTAGTGGGAGCTCATGAAATTGAGACCAACACCTGTGGAGCCTCCATGGGACTGGACGAGGCCCTCTCCATAAGCGAGACAGTTGTGCAGTTTGACCTGCTTAAGGGGCCCCCTGGCAGTAGGATCAGGATCCATCCCTGGTACATGAGCTGGCTTTTTGGAGCCCACTACCTATAGTGGGACACCTCCATCAGCCTTGAAGCAGGGGGAGGGGCTTGGACCTGCCTCTACTGAATGTACCAGGCTCTGCTGACTCCCCATGGGAGGCCTTACCTTCTTGTAGTAGGGAATAGGTGGTGGGTTGGGAGGATACTGGAGGGGCTGGAGGAGGGAAGAGGGGAATCTGTGATTGGTATGTAAAATGAATTAAAAATTTCTTAATTAAAAAAAAAAGAAGTGTTTTAAAGGTGGCACAACAGCAGTGTTTTGGGTTGTGTATTGGAAAAGTAGGGAATGCCCTTTCTCTGTTCCACTTCATCAGTGTCTCAGGGTAAACTTGTCTGAGGTTAATTTTTATGTCCAAGATGAGAAAAAATGGCCTGGCTTTGGGTATCTGCAATAACAGTTAAATCAACCTGTGAATATTAGATGATTTCCTGATATCAAAGAATACGTGTGTGTGTGTGTGTGTGTGTGTGTAGATGTTTCCTACCCATAGACACTCTTCCTTGCTGTGGACAGACTTCCAAAGATAGATGGTTTTACCCTTTAGTCTACTGCTTTGGTATACTGTATATATTACTTCCCTTTCTGTTCCGGCACAATGACTTGAACACGAGAGGAAACACAGTTAGGCCTCTTCTTCACTTCCTGCATCAGGTGGGGAGAGAGGTGTACTGTAAGTACATATGTATGTGTCTTTGAACTAGAGTGCTCTAGCAAGCAGGTCCACAGCTCCACCTTCTCCTTGGCCCCATAACTTTTTGTCTATTCTACTTATCTGCTACCATCCACTCATCTCCAGCTCCAGTGGCAAAGCTACTGTTCATCTTCCTTGCCTATTTTACCCATGTGGTCTCTTGAGCTACAGAAGAAATGAGCTCTATAGATCAACTTCCTCTCATATCTTCCCTCTATGTGGAACCCATTCCTCTACCATCTTCCCTGGAAACTCGAGTCTCCATCTACTCTCCCTTGAAAGCCTAGCTGATCTTGCTTTATAGATGAAGCCTCAGCACAAGGAAGCACTTGCTGAATGTTCCCAGAGTATACTGTGATTAACCCTTCATAACACTTGTCTCTCATTGCTGTAATCACCCAACATCAGCTTTTTTGAAGATTGTGTATTGCGAAGAGTCTGTCTATGTTGGATACAGTTTTACCCTAATGCCTGATATTTCAAAGATATTAATGAAAATATTGCTTGATATAAAAACATGCTATCCTATTTTGTTACATAAATAAGATACCATAAATGCAATTACATTATTTATCAATGTTAGTACTAAGGCATAGACAAGATTTTAAAAAAAGGATTAAGTAGACCAAAAAGACAGGTTGGGCCTGGCTCTGATTGGCATACTATGACATATACATGCTATGTGTGTAAAATGTCAAATACTGTTCTATAAGAAGGGACCTAAATTCTGAATAAATAAATGAATATTTTCTGTGACACAGTTCCACTTAAACAGGTAGATTTCTCAAGCACTTTTGTATTAACTATTACTTTATATTGCCCAACTAGTTAGCTATGTTTCTCATTTCCCATTTCTTCAACTACAACATGGAAGCATTCAAGACAAGGAATCTATCATATATTTGTACTTTTCACAAATGTAATCTTTTTCTGAGACATACCAGGACTAGTGTAAACTTGTTTTTTCCTGATTTTGCACTCCATTAAATGGACATGGTTAGTAGAACTGATTTCCATGGAGGAGTAAATGGCACCTGCATCTTCTTTGATCTGTGAATTATTGCCCATTCCTTCTTCGTTTGCTCACTTGTGTTTATAGGGCCCTTGCTATTTATCTGGTTCTATATTAAGTATTTGATATCAGTCTATATCATCAATAAATAGATAATAGCAATATGAAAGTAATACTAACAACAACTTGAAGGAAGAGCAGAGATATATTTTCCACAGCATTGAGGTATACGAAGCCATGCAAGTTAGTACCCTGGGGATAGTTAGGATAATAGCATAGAATAAAGCTGAAAACAAGACTGGATCTGGTTGAGATTGTGAGTTAACATTTTGTTCAATTAATTTTTTGTCTTTTGTGATAGTTTCACTATGTAACTCAGACTAGTCCAAAACTATCTACAATGCCAATGTTTTGATCTAGTTCTTGACCCTTCTACCTCAGCTTCTTGATTTCTGAGATTAGGTATATATTACCACCTCTGTCTTTCATCTTGTTGGGTTATAGGTATATATCATATTGTAGTACCCAGATCCTCTTTTAATGAGTAATGTCTTATACTCTGAGCTTCTTGGAGAATGACCAGTAGAAAACCCTTAGTGTTTAGCCTGTGTTAGTCCAGTCCTGGTTTGTTTTTGTTTTTTGTTTGTTTGTTTGCATTCTCTATAATGCTGGAGAAAGACATGTCCAAAGTCATGCCTGCTTCCCATTGAGACCTACACTCAATGACTGAGTGGCATGAATACTAAAGACCTGCATCCTTGACCATACTCAGGACAGGACAGAAGATTGTCTCAGCCTCAGAACTCCCTATAGAATTTTATGTAGCCATGACCCTTCCCTCACCTTCACTTCTCCACTTCATTTTCCTAGTTTGCTATTTCTTTCCCTCACTTGTAACTCTTTCCCTTTTCTTTCTTCACTCTTCAAAACTACTCCTTAAAGTAGTGGTTCTCAACCTGTGGATCACAGCCCCTTGGGGATTGCACAGCAGATATCCTGTATATCAGATATTTACATTACTGCTCATAACAGTAGCAAAATTACAGTTTTGAAGTAGCAAAAAAAATAATAATTTTATGGTTGGGAATCAGCACAATATGAGACAATGTATTAAAGGTTTGCAGCATTAGGAAGGCTGAGAACCACTGCCTTAGAGAGATTCTTGAATGGGAACACAAGCATCCAGACCTGCTTCCTGGATACTCAAAATGTAACAGGTGGTAGCAAGTTATCATCAAGAGTCTTAAGCAAGAGGGTGTCATAATCAAATACTTATTTCTTCAACATGAATTTTCCTGAACATATGAAAACAATTAGGTTTTAAATGAAAATTCGTGTCAATTCATTTATGCCATCAGGGATTATTCCTGTGGGATTAAAAAAGCTGGTTCAACAGCTGTAAAAACATGTATTGTTTGTATTTTTCAATAATGAATCATTTTTCTTCATTACTGACACCATATTTATCTTCTCTAGGATATTTTAAAGCATTAGAATTCATTAAAGTTTGTCTTTGAGCCAAGAAACTATAAAATAAAATTTTAATATTCAAAATTTGATAATTAAGAAATTATCTTGGTTAAGAAGTAAACTATATTCCTAGTTTTAATGTTATTATCCTAGGAAATTAAAAAGCAAGACATTCCCCCAAAATAGTATTTTTTAATTTTTTATTTATAAAAATTGTTTTCTTTGAAATTGTATTATTTCTCTCCCTTTCTCTTTCCTCACTCACATCTCTCTCATGCGATCCATCTTGATCTCTTTCAGATTCATGTCCTCATCTCTTTAGCTGTTGTTACATGTATGCACACACACACACACACACACACACATATTTCTAAATAACACAGCGTTGATTTTTTTTAATTCTCTGATTTTACTATGGAAAAATCTCATTCTTGCATTCTGTAAGATTAAACCATTTATTTCTACCATTGTGTGACTAAAATTATTATTTTAATTCATTAAAATTCTCAAATGTGTGGAAATTGAGAATATAGTAGGATGGAGTTGCTGGAGTCTGGGAAGAGTCTGCAGAAGTAGACAGTCGAATGATGGGTACTAAATACTAACTAAATTAGAAGTCAAAAGTTCTAGTGTGCTGCTGAGCAGGAGGGGGCTACTGCAGACAACAGAAATGATGCCCTTTGTATTTCAGAGAGCTAGAAAAAAAGGCTGCTCAATGGTTTCACCATAATGAAACAGCAAGTGAAGATATGGTCAGCTTCTTGGCCTTTTGGCTAAGATCAAGAGAAGATATGGTCACTTTGACTTAACATTATAAAATGTATACCTGTAATGAAATAGCACATGTTATCATGCCTGTGTGTGTGTGTGTGTGTGTGTGTGTGTGTGTGTGTGTCTCAGTTAAATATACATTTGATCCAATTTTTAATGCCCCAAATTCTGAAGACAGAGTATGAAGTGTATGATGAGTCATATTAAGTAAATCTGCAAGACTTCTTGTATTTCTTCATTGTTCTTCATTCAATCTATAGATATTGAGAATTGATATAAGGAAGGTATCAAGAGTGGTAATAAAATCAAGTTAACCAAACATCTTAAAAATGGCCCAGTCTCCAACTCTTCCTCCTTTTATATTTCTAAGGCTTTTTTTTTTTTTTTTTATTTTTTTTGTTTGTTTGTTTGGGTTTTTTTTGTTTTGTTTTGTTTTTCGAGACAGAGTTTCTCTGTGTAGCTTTGGAGTCGGTCCTGGAACTCGCTTTGTAGACCAGGCTGACCTCGAACTCACAGAGATCCGCCTGCCTCTGCTCCCGAGTGCTGGGATTATAGGTATGCGCCACTACTGCCCGGCCTAAAGCTAGTTTATGAGGCACCAAAAATCTATTAATGGCATCAGCAGCCACATTTGGGGCTCTGGTCTGCTCTCTGCTCTAGCAGGCTAACGCTGAGCATTCCAACCTCTAACTTCTTCAGGAAATGCCTGTGCCAGAGAAACACCACAGCCTCCTCAAGGTGCTACAGTGGTTTACAAAGACTTCAAGAGTCCCTACAAAGCATCCTCACAAGCTAGTTTGTTTGGCCCCCTCTTTGGCCCTAAGGTGAAGGAAGCACCGGAGTGTTAGAGGTGCAAAGTTCTACTAAACTTTCTCTTTGTTCTATTTCATATGCTTTCTTATTTTTGTTTTCTCATAATTAACCCTCAGACATTAAGAAATCTGATCTGGAACACAAGTATCAGGTCGAATACACTTGCTTTTGACTCAAGGATTAAGGATTAGTTAAGCTTTCCCTGTTTGAATTCCCCTTCCCTTGAGATGAAGTTTCTTCCTGATGTCCTCCAGGATCCTAACATATTGACTCATGGGATATTCTTTAGTCCACTCGATATTTCTTAGTTTTTGTAGAAATTATGATTGGGGCCAGAAGTGCTAAGGTCAAAAGAGCATGCAATGTCTGCCTTGAGATATTCCAGTATTTTTATAATTACTAACTTATCTCAAGATGTGTTAAAACACCATTAAAATTTTGTAAATAATGAAGAAAAGGGAATAAATCGCTGCTATTTCAAATGACCCTTGCTTTTTCAATCTTGAATAACTAAGAACTAGTGCTTCGGGCCACAGGAATATATCATAAGAACTCAGCTGCTTATGGGAAAGTCACTACCTGAAGGGATCAAGGAATTTCTTCAGTGGAAGCCAAATTTCAAGGAGCTTTTGGTGTTACTTGGCTTGTTATATATCAGCTGTCTTCTGTTATGAAAATCATGTGTGCCTTCATAGTTTTCCCAATTGACTTTTCCCTAAGAAGGGCTAACAGTGTGGACTGATCACTCTCTGGACATACACATTCAAGGTATTTGGAGAACAGCCTCAGGAAAGGCTTCCTCTGAAATCAGATATCTCCCTTAGCCACTTTCAAGGACTAAGAGTAAAAACAGTCCACATGCAAGTCTCCTGATTTAAGGTAAATTCCACAAGGAGACACCGCCTAGGTCAGGTGGATGTTAAGTAATAGCTTTACACAATTTACCTCGGACCCACCTTTCTTACAGCCTTACTAACTTTATAGATCTCTAACTCCTTATCTAACCACTTCTGGGAATATTTAGATAACCTTCTGCACTGATAGCTATGCTCAGCCAGAACCCCAGTTCAAGCCTCCCTGTAATTATTGTCATTGGCAGCATCGGGCCAGGACCATTCCCAGATAGAGGAAAGTACCTTATCAGAGACACCTCTGTACTCTCTTAAGTGTCCAGACTACCTGTTTGAGAAGACCTGGCGGATGTGCCAATTAAGCTTAACTTCCTCCTTTCCCAAATCTTACCTGCAGTTCCAGATCTCCCTTTAACTACCACCAGAGGCATCTAGTTGTACACAGGTTGCCTAGTGACCAAGCACACTTTCCCCCACCCTGCAGAAAAAAGCGGCAGATAGCTTGGACAGATAGGAGACACAGGAAAAAAGAAGGCAGTTTTATTTTCTCCCATTGACCTAGCAACTTATAGATTCTTAACATTTTCTACCTATCACGTTTAAGACTATAGTGGAGCACATAAGATCCCTCTTCTTAGATATTACCCGAATTTAGCCTTTAGTTAATTCATTAGTCACTCCTCTTTTGGGTTGCAAATGATAATGAACAATTACTGCCCCTTTATGTGGTTCTTATCACCCCTTCATTTGACCCTGGAAGCCTGGTTTTGCACTGCCAAGGGATTACTGCTTGTAAGTGTATATATACCGTATATAGCATGAATCCCAGGGTACGGGAGGATGAAGAAGAAGATTTGGAAGAATAAATGACTGGACTAAGAAGAGCTCTGTGTGCTGAGATTCTATTTCCCGAAAATAGTCCTCACCATTTGTAGTTTCTCTCCTGAGCCCCTGGGATGTATAATATTAAGGCTAGTCCCTCTAATATTATACAAGAAACTAGAACTTACAGTCTATTAATGCACTTTTAAAGAATAACTTTGAATATTTAAAATGGTCTTAGTGCATTTCGTGAACAAACATCTGTATATCTGTGAAGAGCTTATTAAAATGATCCTAAGAAGTCAGGATGCTTAGTTGTTCTTGACAATAGAGAAGAGGTTGAAAATGACTATCATTTGAAAAGTGAAGGGGGAATTGAGATACTCAAAGCAAGGCAAAAAAAAAAAACCTTCAAAAGTTGTTATTGTAGGAAAGACAAATAGTTTTTCAGGAGAAAAACAATCTGTATTTGCCATTCAATATATCATCATTTGATATGAAGGACAGCAGAATGCACTCATTATTTGCCTGAATAAATTTGCATTTCAGAATATCTTAACTTTCAGTAACATGATTTGGATGACTCAAGTGGAACAAAGAACTTAATTGAGCACATTATTTCAGGTACAAATTTTATAGAAATCAAAATATGTTGCTGTGTACAATGTGTATTTTTATTGTCTAAGGTAAATTTTGAGCACTTTAAAATGATAATTATGTTGCAAAAATCATAAAGTTCCAACATATCTGAACAAAGTAATTTCAGTAAGATGATTTTCTTTCCTTCATAATCATAAGCTTCACTTATAACTCGGGAAGTTTCATTGTTCATAAACCATTCAATTTCACTTGTAATTGTTTCTTCATATATTGACATTTTATTTCATAGATTTATGCAAGATACATAGATCTGGTTAAAAGTAAGAAAACAAAGTAAATGCCAGTCTACCTTCATCTGAACAGACAGCAGCCACAGTCCTGGCTCTCTGGATCGCCCACTCCAAACAATGAGGTCCACTTGACTTCCAAAGATAGAGAAGAACTGGCAGTAGCCTCATTCTGTCTCTGTGTCTGCCCACTGTCAGTCTATATTGCAGGAAGTTTGACAGAAACACTTGCTGTGACATATGGCTAATACTATATTTTTCTGCAAAAAATAAATAAATAAATAAATAAATAAAAGGAGCTGATATTATTATATAGTGTTTTCTTGAGAAATCAGAAGTTAAAAACCTGGAAGAAAGAATTCAAAGGTAGGTGATTGCTAACACAAATCAAAGTCTTTTCAGAAAAGCAACAACACTCTTAAAAAAAAAAAGCCTAATATATATGCAGGATGATTTGGAAAAGTCACAGCTATATCACTTTACAGTTTTTCAATATATTTGTACAGTTTTATAAGTTGGAGACTTACAACCGTACAACCCCATTTAGAAGAAATGAACTGTAGCTTCTTAGGGCAAGTGGTGTTTGCTAACTCCATGCTTACAGATGTCCAAGCAAGTCTGTGTTATGTATAACGTACCACGTAACTACATAGTCAGGAGGGAGCTCCTTCTCACATTCACCACATACAGAGACTGTTACAAAGGGTAGATCAAGGAAACAAAATATTTAAATTATATACCCAAAGAATTGTCCAAATACCAGTAAGTTTAAAATTAGTGTGAGTATTATCACTCGTGAAGGAGTGAGGGGGTAGTGTATAGAACATATACCTACACTACATTTTGTCCTCCATATTTTCTGAACAGTTCTAGCAATGTGTGCTATGTTGTTTTGTTTTTTACCTACTTTGTATCAACTTTAAATAATATTTAAAAATTAAAGTGGTATCACTTACAAGTTCCCATCCTATTGTAATTTAACAATAACAGGAGAACTGATGGCCATTCACAAGTTAACAGAAGTCTTTCTTTCTCCTTAACTGAGCTATCTCTTCTAATGATGCATACTTGTAATCTCAAGAGTTGGGAAACTGAGGCAGGAGATTTATGAGTTAAAAAAATACAAATAAAAACAAAACAAAATGAAAAGATTTCTCACTCTATCAAAGCCAATAATTTATAGTTGACTCAACATTTATTAGTATAATTGAAATACATTTTTAAGCCATCAAAAAAAATTTTATTTCATCAACTAATCTGTAATTGTTAAAGCTTTGAAGTTAGATGAATGATAATATAGCTGAAATATACCATATATTATATGTATTATCAAAATATTTATATTTTACTGGGTATTTTTAAAGAGTTTTAGTAACTTCTGTAAACTAGACAAAACTTTCAGAATACAATAAAACTACTAATAATCACTGTCAACTGATTTTTTTAAATGTACAAGAATAAGTTACATGAGGTTAACAATATTATCTGGGAATAGCGTCCCAGTGCGTTACCTCCACAGTTGATCTATGAGTGATGAGATGGTGTCATTTGGAACAACAATTCCACGTTTTTAATAGCTCCTGTGTATTTTAATATATGACACATACATCACCTTCCTTTTCTGTTAGGATGGTCATGTAGCATTAAGGGAAATTAAAAATTACATTTGAAAACAGCAAATTATTGACTAACTAAAACAAAAACTTTTTCAAAGTTTATGTGTCTATCAGAAAAGTATAACCCACATAAGTTGTAATACCTGTAATTTTTATTTGAAAAATGTTTTCCACATTTCTATGAATAAAATATAATTAGCATGATCTAAAATAGCAATGCTTTCAAGTTGAAAGATATGAAGCAATTATTCTTTCTCCATATTCTCAATAATTTGATTTATTAATGAACTCAGAGATTGGCACTCTTTATTATTAGTTTGGTATTATTAATATTTATTTCATTTTGTAACATTTAATATTAATCTATTTTAACCTAGTTTAATTTGTCTTTGTAGTATTCTAACAGCCACCCTTCCTATGGCCTTTGATGGTTCATGACCTACACAGTCTCTCGTTTCACAAGGGCATATTTTCAGACGCCTCTGCCAAGTTTTGTTCACTGTGGCAGGGTCTGTTTTTGTATTGCTTTTGTTAGCTCATAATTCTTAGATGCCATTTTTTAATTTTTATTTTATTTTTAGTTAAAATATAACTAATTACACCATTTCTACTCTCCCTTTAACCATGTTCATGCCCCACACTTCCTCTATAATTCTATATATATGTACATATGAATAAATACATAAATACAATCTACTGAGTACATTTAATATTGCTTGTATGTGTAGCTTGAATCATAAAAGGTCTTATTAAAAGCCGGGCGGTGGTGGCGCACACCTTTAATCCCAGCACTCGGGAGGCAGAGGCAGGCGGATCTCTGTGAGTTCGAGGCCAGCCTGGGCTACCAAGTGAGCTCCAGGAAAGGCGCAAAGCCACACAGAGAAACCCTGTCTCGAAAAACCAAAAAAAAAAAAAAAAAAGGTCTTATTAAAAACAAACCCAGAGCCAAGTATTAGGGTGAATGCTGAAAGATCAGAGAAATAGAACAAACCGCAGCTAACCTCACTTCTGCCAACTTCTCAGCTGATCTTGTTTCCTCAAACTGGAAGCCTCTGTGTCCTCATCTGAATGGATCTCAGCTGAACTGCTGCTAAAAGCTAAAAGCTTAAAAATGCTAGTTCCTGGTCCTCATGCCTTATATACCTTTCTGCTTCTTGCCATCACTTCCTGGGATTAAAGGCGTGTGTCACCATGCCTGGCTGATTCCAGTGTGGCTTTGAATTTACAGAGATCCAGATGGATCTCTGCCTCTGGAATGCTAGGATTAAAGGTGTGTGTGCCACCATTTTTAGCCTCTTTGTCTATCTAGTCTCTTTGTCTGTTCTGTTCTCTGACCACAGATAAGTTTATTAGGGTGCACAATATATTGGGGGACACAATATCACCACATGTATGTATACTTTTTTTAGGCTTACCACTTGGTATTGGATAATCAACTGGTTGCTCAACTCTGCTGAAGACTAATTCTCGCTCCCTCAGCGACCATTAATTGCCTATATCTCATCATCTAGGGATGGAGTCCCATGAAAATTGCCTCCGTCCTTGTTAGCAAGTTAACTGGTGTCATTTCCAGGTCTTGTTTAGGCAGTCATATCTTTGAAATTTCATGGGTGTAGCTTCAATGTCATATCTAGAAGACACCATCTTGTAGCAGACTTTCTTGTCCTCAGCAACAGCAGAAACCAAGACAGTAAAAAGGAACCATGGGGGTGCCCTCAAGCATGTATTAGCGGGATACAAGCTACATGAAGGGAGAAGAGGGGAAATGGGGGGCTTTAACCGGGGAGCAAGGAAGGAGGACACTACAAAGGAGAGGGACAAAGAAAAGATAAATAATTCTAAGGATATTTGAAAAGGTCAAATAAATCATATTTCTCTATATTTACCTAAAATTACATATAATAAATATAAATGTACAAACACACACACACACACACACACACACACACACACACACACACACACACACAAAATGAAGTTATGCCAGTTGAAATGAAGATATTTTCCCCAAGAGCTGTAGGGGAAACCTCAGTCCAGGCATGAGAAACCTCCTTTCAAGTTGATGACCAGGGAGTTCAACAAACCCAAAGCAGTATAGGCTATTGATATTATTACCCTTCATTGCCTCCAGTAGTAGAAGACAGGCCCTGTTTTTGAAGACACCACACATTTCAGACATAGGACTCAGACGATTAAGCTGAATCTGATCCCATGCCATTTTCAAAATGTTTTTTATAAAATCTTAGGGAATTCCATGCAATGTGCTTGTTTAGAGTCGCCCATCACTTCTCCCCATAACTCTCTCAAGATCCACTCCTAGCTCCCTACACCCATCCAACTCAACTTCAAGTCCTCTTCCTTTTCTTTTTGATAATGCATTGATTGCAATTTGTTCGCTCATATACTCTTGGGTATGGGGTCATCCACTGGACAACGTGTACCTACTGAGAGCCTCACTCTTAAAGAAAACTGACTCCCCCCACCCCCAGAAGGGCAGGTGCTCCTTGTTTTGAAGAAAGTTTACAATGTTTTGTACTAATTTACAGAAAGTCAAGAACTTTCACTAGATCTGAACATTTGCATCACAACCTATCATCCAGAATGTGATGCTGTGATGGAAGATGGCACATGCAGATCTTACAATAATTCTTATGACTAGAACTTGCACTGTTTAAGTGTTTTTATATTTTTAGTATCAACTTGATTTTTTGGTTTCTGTCATTATCTGAAGTTATTGTGCTTTACTTCAACAAGGAGCCCCCACTCTTTAACCACTAACTTATCAATTTGATGGACCACACTGTGTATTCATTATCTTAAAACAAGCATGATTAATTTGGAATTGTTGTTTGAAACAAATTTATTAAAGTGTATCAGTAAATGTATTAAAAAATACATGTGTTATTGGTAATGAACTATTGAAAATCCTATGCAAAAGATACAATTCATATAGTAACTCTTGGTGTGATAGTAATATATTCAGCATGTGAACTAAAAAACAAACAACAACAAAAACCATCCATTTATATCTCAATCTCTTGACTCAGAATTCCAGAGCCAGCATGGTTCAGCTGAGCTGACTGCTGAGTGTCTCATAAGGCCAAACTAGAGTTTCACAGACAGTGGGCTTGAGGCGCGGACCTCAACCTGAGCTCCTTTAAGCCTTCAAGTATGCTGTTTAAGGTTCTAGAACTGAGACCCCCCCCCCCACATTCTTGTTGACTGTCATGCAGGGGCAGGCCTCCAAGTCTGCCTTCATTTCTTCTCAGATCACCATGTGTTCATTGTCTGCAGTGATATACTGAGTTTCTCTCACATTTCAAACTCCCTTGTTTCTCCTGGTGCATATTTCTGTCTTAGACAAAGAATTTCCTTTGCCTCTTAGGACTCCTGTAATTTTATTGTGATTGCTGGGCATAGCAGAGTCAGCCTGATATTCACAAATAGAATTTTATTAATATTTCTGAACAACATTAAAAAAAAACCCTTCATGTTGTGACATAAGGCTTCCTAAGAAATGAGCAACCACTTATGATACGTAGATCCCAGGTGGAAAACACTGGAACTTGAACGGGTTCCTGTAGAAATGAACGTGTTACAATGTTTTCTGTGAATCCTGTCCTCTAGAATAAGCCTGAAAAAGGCAGTTGCAATTTTTATGTCCTGGAATCTCTTAATCAAACAAGATATATTCTATTAAAGTGTGGCTAAGGGAAATTTAACACCTTACTTAATAAGTATACTATGATAAACCAAAAGCTAGTCAGACTCCAATATCCCAGACTACATCAGGATTTTCATTCTGAGTTCCATGTGAAGTATGATTATTTCTTCAATTTCACACAGTGAAAATCTGAATGAAGTGCATAGGGAAATTTTCTCAGGTACTAATTCTCCTGCTGTCTCTCAAAAGATTAAAATCTGGACGCCCAGAGTGTTATGCATTTTCCACATGCTTTCAAGCATTTCAGTTTTTGTTTATTACTGTGTAAGAGTCTGTTATTACTTTGATGCAGGAGCTGATGAAACCTAAAAGCTAGTTAGCATTCTAAAAGCTAATGCCAGAGCAAGGCAGGCAGAGAAAACAAAACATAAAATGCAAACACAGAAAACAACCCAAAATTCATAATCAGTCTGGTTTTCACACTTGTAGATTGGCAGTTCTTGAGTCGTCCCCTAAGTAACAAGGTGGTTGTTAAATAAATGTATGCCTTGTTAAATACAATAACAAATTGATTTGTTCTGAAATAACCTCTAGAGCTTAGAAAAACTAATAGTCCTCTTGTTCTGACTCTGAAATCTATACTGAGTTGAAAGTTCATGAGAAAAATAAATCAGTAAAGGTGGGTGGCGAAGGTAGAAGAGAATAAATAAGAAACATTAAAAGAGAGAACAAGTGAAACACAATAAAGCTGTTCCAAATATTATGGAGTTGTATATAATTCCCGGATATGCTTCTGTATTTAAATGGCTTGTCTCTTCCTTTCCTGGGCTGCAGTGTATCACCTGGTCACATGTTAAGCAGAAAACAGGCTAAACTAGAGCAAAATAGTGTTCAGTGGGAATGAGGTCCACGGTGTGTTGCCAATTACACATAAAACATGTAAAATAGAGGATTTAAGTTTTGTTACAGTGCTGAAAGTGTTCATTTAATCCAAATATGAAGTCATTTGTTCAGAACATGGCATAAACATAGCTGGAGAGTCATTAATCAGAATATAAAACAATACATGAGGAGGAAACCACATTCCATCTCCCTGTCCTCACTTTCATGACAGTAGATCTTTGCTCAGGCACAGTGTTGTTTTAATAATTTGTTGAATAACAAAAGGCAAATCTAAAGAAGACAGGAAATCTAAAATACTACTTACGTGAGTTAGATTGCAAGAGTTCATTAGATACTCATAGGTAGATAGGTATCAAGCAAACTGATAATCAAAGATATTGTGCCCAAGAAGAAAGGTCAAGACTAGACACACAAATTGCGGAGCTAAGCATATGACTGCTGTCTACAGCTATTGGTAGAGAGCGAGATAGCTGTGAGAGTGCAGAGAAGAAAGGTGGCTGGAGTTTAAGCTCTGCAGCTCTTTGCCAGGAAAAAGAGAAAAGCCAAAGGGACACTGGTAATAAGCATCAATTAAAGGAAGAAGGAAAGCAGAAACGAGCCCTGTACATATGTCAAAGGTATTTCAGAGAGAGTGATGAATAGCACCAAAGGCACTGAGATGCAGAGCAAAAGAACTAAGAGTAGACCACGATGTTCAGTCATGACAGTCACGGTGACCTGTGATTAGGATACTTGGTAGGACAATGGGCACTAGAACTAAGTAAAGGAAAGACAGTAAATAAGAAAAGACAGAGACAAGAGACAGTACTCTGTAAACCTCTGGGGAATTTCTGTTGTGTTTTGTTCTGGCTTGCCACAAAAAGAACCTGGAGAATATGCTGGCAGGTGAAAGGCAAGCTACCGTCAAGAGCCAAACTTACAGATTTTTCAAAGGCTCTTCTTTTATGAAGGACTAGTTATCTATCTGACCGCAGGCCCAGTTTTCGTGAGAGATATATATTGGAAATAATGGAAGAGAAGCTGAAGGTTGGCTGGTTTGGGAGAGGAGCTGAAATAAAATTACCATTCATAAATGAGCTTCATTAGGAGAGACAGCCTCTCAAACAATCAGGCCTTGAGTGAGAGTGCCTGAGGGGATAAAACATTCTATCAGTGGCAAAATGATGGGTCCTTAAAAGGGAAGAGAGGCTGCTCTTTAAAACCCAGAGCAGAGCTTCATTAAGAGGGATAGCTTAGAGTACAGGGGAAATAGCCATGCTGGACATGAAGACAGGGATATAGAGGGTGTAGAGGAAAACATTCAGAGAAATTCCCTGAATATAGAAAGTACATGACTTTTATATCTAGTGTGAGAAAATATACAAGTAGCATTAAGGATCCAGTACTGGGAAGAATAATAAATTAGAAGCTGTAAAACCCACAGCTCAGCACTGGTTTCTTAACTCTACATAGATAGAAAGCTGGAAGTAGTGTGTGATGTGACCTGATTTCTTCAGATTTTGAGGTCTGGCCACTTAGAGCGACCAGTAGCCTACCAGTACATGGGGCAGTGAGTGGAATAGGAAGGCGACAGATAGACAGACAAACAGAATGCATACTGAGTATATATCTGTCTCTCCGACCAGAGGTCGGATTACACCAGGGAAAGTAAATCAGAGACCACAAAGAAGAGTGGAGCTTATTCAGGTCTCCTATGGCTGTGTATCTCAGCCAGGATGGTATTACAGGGGAGAAGTCGGACAAATCATTGCTGGTGTTGTTTTAAGTCAGTTAATGTAATGGGCTTGAGAACGTCAGAAAGAAAACATATCACCACGTGTCTGACGTTAGAAATGGTTAATGAGTATCAAAATATGTGATTGATACTGGGATGATTTTCAATATAATTCTCCACAGAGAAATTATTAATAAAATTGAAGTCACAGCCTAAAAGGTCAGAATTAACTGGTGTCACTTGTTTTCGTTTTGTGACAATAATCTTGGGTCTTTATAGTTCATAGAGCTATCAAAATCTAGGTATCCATTTTAATGAGTTTGAATTTATGAGACATGTTGCCTGAGGGGGAAAATAATGCAGCTACTGAAACCATGTCTTTTCCTTTCGGTAGAAAATGTTCAGGCAGCTGGAGAGGAAGGTATAGAAGTGCACCCAGTCTATAACTCACGTAATGACATTTAATCATCAGCTATTATTTCTGAACTGCTAACTTTTATAAAACCTAGTTAGATGGTGGTGAAATGGCTAATACTGGCTTCCAAAATATTGTCTAATAAACAGGACACAGTCCCCCAAGTACTTAACAGGGTTTCTCTCTCTTTTTTTTTTTTTCTTTTCTGAAGAAAACTTGGGCAATAGTTTGGCATGGGCCTATTTTGCTTCAAGTAGAATATCCGTCACCCCCACGACACATACCCTCATTAAACACTGTCAAGGATTGTTTCCTGAGGACACTCTGGCTTTTCGAACTTCAAATTAGACCAGTCCCTTCAGGTACCTGTCATACCACATAGTCAGTGGCTTCCAGGATGCCTGGAACATAGTAGGTGCTCACCAACCAGCTGCTGAGTGAGCAGAGGAGCAGGATCCGGTGCTTCATCTCAATTAGAGCTGATTGACAGCTGTGGGTAACGGGAAGGGAGCGTCAACAGCAAAATCAAAGCAAAGTACGCTTCCAATCACATGGACGGGCTTTTGGCTCCATGGTTGTGTCTGTGGTTTTCTGCTTTTAATGTTGCTATGAACGCGTTCCAAACTCCCTATGCCAAGGAAGTTCTTAATTTTTTTGGTAGAAATCCAATTATGCTTTGTAAAAAGGAAAAAAAAATTCTCCAAATCATTTTAGTATAGTTATATTTTACTTAGCTCCTATGACAATATGAGCTTGGGAATTTTTTAAGGTGTTAACTGGTGATGCTTTTGAGGACACATATGGATTTTATGAAGCATAAAGAAGAGTTGTTGCACTCCTCTGAAATTTTTAACTCATTTTTCAAACATTAGCCCATTAAGATGCTTCTTTCTCTGACCTGCTTTTTCCCTGAGGTAGAAAATACATATATTTGCTTATGTAAAGGATCAATAGAAAAGTAGTTTTCAGAAAGAAAAATCATTAAATCCTCCTCCTTAGAGGGAGATGCACAACAGTTCAATAAGTTATGGAGTAGCTTTGTTTCTTGTTAATAATTCTAGACAATGATGTTTGGTTTTGCACCCACGTGTGTCTGTGGGGTGAAGTTCAAATGTTCGTACTTCTGTGGGCTCGAAACACAAAATGGAGCTTGATTTCTGTGCATGTTCTCAGAGACACCTAAAATATGCACTCGGGAGAGCTAATTCCCCTGCCCTACAGAATTAAAAATACTCGACTTTTAGGAGAGATCAAACCCAGAGGGCTCAGAAAAACAACACCGCCTTCCCCAGCACCTTCCAAGCTAATGAGGCAACCGGAAGTAGCCAATTCTCTCTCAGAAACAAGTTGGCCAGAGGTAATGAGCAGTTTCTGTTGAAGCGGAGCACAATTTTTCTCCCTTTCATCAAGCATTCATAACCACTCAAATTTTGAAAACATACCACCTACAAACTACTCATCTAATAGCTTCGACCTTTTCAAACTAATTATAAAGTTCTCATCTCAATAATATCTGCAAAACATGTCTGTGAGAAACAGTTTGCATGGAGAATTACCAGTGCACACGACAGGGGGGTGCTGTGTCTACCAGCACCCCTAAAATGTACGTTGGGATCACATTCACATTTCACTATTCTGAATGCCAGCCTGTGCGGATAGTTCAGAACTGCCCTTTGCAAGGAAAGAATTTAGAATTCTTATCTCTGCATTTATGACAGAAACATTTGGAAAACACAAAATCACTAATTATCTACAACCTAAAGCAAAATTTTAGTTAATCTTTCCCATTTATTTTCAGGCGAAAGTTCAGTGAAGTTATTATGAAAATTATTTCAAAGAATAAAATCAGTTGGCAATGATGGAACCTAATGAGCAAATTAAACTACTACATTAGTTTTCTGAAATGAGTGCCCTTTATATTTCTTCCTTAAATGTAGCAATTTCTGTCAGAAGAATTGGGTATTATTAGTCCTTGACATCAAAAGCCATGAGGGACTAATTACATAAAGTTGAATAAATATCTTAACTTTGTTGTGTGCCAGGCTGTAGCCAGGCTTAGTTATGGAAAGCTACCAAGTAGATAAAAAAGGAAAACACCTTGCATTCCTGAAGCTACAGGAAGTGTGTTCTCTGACTGAGAACAGCAGCAGCTCAGAGAACAGCTCACAGAATCCATGGCCTCCTGTGTCTGTGCCAGTGGCCACTGTTGCAGGTGACATGACAAACTGTCAGAGGACTCAGTGCAGATTTCAGGTCCAGTCCATAAACACTCCTGAGGCCTTCGTTGTTTCATGTTCTTGATTCAGTAAGCACAGGGACTCTGGAAGCCATGTGTAGAAGACTACACAGCCACAGATGAGGGCAAGTGCTGAGCCCGAGGTCACAGGATTGTCCACCAGTTAAGAGCCCTAAACTTGAAAGTTGCACGAGAACTGAAAGTGTCTGCAATGCTATTGAGTTGTTACTTATGGTGTAGTGGTTTGTGACATCACTTTCTGCAGTGTCAGCAACACACAATGAATGCACAGGAGTGAAAATTTAACGTTCTGAGGATTCAGCAGGTTTCCAGACTTGGAGTGCATGGGTGGCTTGTATGTTTTTTGCTGAGTCACCAAATGATTGTCTTACATGGACTTGGAATCAAATTCATTAGTTTGGCCTTTGAGGGAGCTTGAAGCTTCAAGGACAGCATGGCTGTCTGCTCTGGTCCACTTAGAAAAGGACTGTTTTGTCCTATGAGCAGGACAGGGACCATCTCCCCTTCCCTAGCTGCTCCTTCCTGAAGAACAAAAAGGGGATACAAGGAAAGCGTGACCGTTCTAATGTATTCTTTTTGTTTTTGTTTTTGTTTTTCGAGACAGGGTTTCTCTGTGTAACTTTGTGCCTTTCCTGGAACTCACTTGGTAGCCCAGGCTGGCCTCGAACTCACAGAGATCCGCCTGGCTCTGCCTCCCGAGTGCTGGGATTAAAGGCGTGCACCACCACAGCCCGGCCCTAATGTATTCTTATTACCAGCTCCCCTTTCACATTCCTTTGACACAGGCAAACGTGAGAAGGTCTAATTGGCATGGGTGGTTTTGGAATCAGCAAACTTTCTTGGTCATTCCTATGTGTTTGAAACATAGCACTTCAAACTTACTCGTAGGATGGGAAAAGAGAGAACAGAACTTTTTGAATGATATGCCAAGAGCAACTCTTTCATTTTTTTTCTTTATCTTGAAAAATATGCTTTGTCCTATGTTCCAAGGTAAATTTTAAGGCTATGTCTTACAATTTCTAAGTACCTTTATGTAAAATATGGGCTCTATTTTGTAATGACTATGGTCAACCCATTGCTATAAATGAAACTTCAAAATTATTTCCTAGTTTCTCTTTAGGCCCCTTGTACTAATTGTGTTTCTGTTGCTGTGATAAGCACCATGACCTCCAGCATCTTGGGGAGGAAAGGATTCATTTTAGCTTATAGGTTATATAGTCCATTATCCAGGGGAGTTAGGCAGGAACTGGAAGCAGAAACTCAAGCAACAGCGATGCTTGCTAGGTTGCTCCCAGCATCACGTTCAGCTAACTTTCTTATACAAGCCAGGCCCACTTCTCGAGGGATGGAACCCACAAGAGTAGACCCCGGCCTCCTATGGCAGTTAGCAACGAAAGAAAATGTCACACAGATGTGCCCACAGGCCAATGCGGTGATGACAATTCTTCAATTGTGGTTCCTTTTTCCTATGCGATTCTAGTTTATGTCAAATTGTTGATAAAAATCAACCAGTGCATCCCTACTTCTAGCCTGGCCACTGGCCTGGGAGAAAGTGCTTTTACCTCCTTCCTTCTACTTAACAGTTTTGAGTGTTTAGACAGAAATATCATTCCCAAATGGCTATAATGTTACAGCCAGTCTTATTTTATAAATATGTAATATGTGACATGATAATATAAAAGTGGGAAAGTATGTATGAATTTAAGAAAATGTCTACGTTTAGAAAAAATTAAATTTAAATATTTTCCTATGTTAATGGCTGTAATCATGCCTTTCCCACTATCCATTAGAAAATATTGAACATTAGCTGAAATACAATTTTAAACCATGGGCTTTAAATTCTATTCCATCAACAACATTGATGTTTGATTTAGGGAAAATAATACAATTTTCTTACTGAATTATAATTCAATATGAGAATGTGTTACCTCAGGCAAGCATATGAAATGCTATTAAAAATGCAATTTATTCTGCTATATAAAAAATAACTAAAAATGTTTCAAATCACAAAAATGATATAAGCAATGAACTGAGACATATTTCACATTCATTAAACTCCAAAATATGTTCCTTCTACTTCTATACATAAACTAGCACTCAGAAAAGCTAATGCCATTTTTAAAAATCTAAATTACACTGTAAAGTAAAAGTGTTTTTGAAAATATTGATAATTGTTGAAGCAGGCTGCCCTTCACTGGCAAACAACTCATTAGTCTCTCAAACTTCACATGTGTTTTAAAATTAACATGATAAAAACTTTTGTTGTGATAACTATGGAAAATATTATTTGAATAACAAGACATTTACACTCGAGCCAATTAACTAGCTGTAGGAAATCCATACAGCTCTTTCTCTGGTAGTCAATTTCTGGGGGGGGGCGGGGAATAAAAACAAAAATACAGTAAATAAAAGAGCCAAAAATCAATAAAAGCAGACAGTAATTTCCCAATACCAAGTTTACATGTAACATGAGAATGAGATAATCCTGAAATTAACACAGTGTGCAAGCAACTTTCTTCCAGATGAAATACCCCAAAAGTACAAGTTGATTCAGTGTGCTATGCTGAATTTAACTGGAGATTTGCACTTCAAATACTTTGGTCCTCTGAATCTGCATGTAACTGCCCACCACAGTGCTGACTTTTGTAAGAGGAACTACCTTGTTCCTTGATAGTGATATAGAGATTTATTCCTGAATTTTGTATTGCCTAGCTTTGCCAACTTTAAACCTTCACTTAAATGGGGTATACTTTATAGACGTGTGCCTTTCATTTGAAAGGGTGTTTGAGAGTTCCACTGTGATGTGCTTAACTGCAGTTGAGGCTTTACCATGTATACCCAATATAGTCCATGAAACATGTCCACCTACTTCCACCCTCTCCCAACTGGTAGCAACAAAGCATCAGTAGGGCCAGCTATCTTCTCTGATTACATTCAGCCACTGGAAAAGCCCAAAAGAAAACAAGGGGAAGAAATTTCACTCTTGTAGAAAATATGGTCTGTCTCTTATCCAGGAGGCTGGGTCTTCCCATAGTACTCTGCTCCACTATTTGGGGGTTGGTATGCTGTTTTCCCTCAGTCAACTGAGGACTAAGGATGGTGTGACTCTTGTCATTCCAAGCTCCCAAGATACTCAATATCCTTTATGATTTCCTATACCCCAGGCAAATTTGAAACAGTTCTTCAAATACTCATCTCTTTCCTGTTGGGACATGTCTGAGACACTGCTCCAAAGCATACAAATTTTAGTGTGCATCAAGTCAGAGCACAGAGTGATGGATATCATCTCTGGAGCTTCCGACCTGGTAGGTCTGATCTGGGACTTGAGAAGTTATACTATTGAGTATTTCCAAAGTGTTGCTGCTGGATCACACATAAAAAACAACTGTATGACACTCTCACAATGTCTCATGGTCAAATGACCTTGCCACCACTCTTTTGGGAGAACTGCCAGCTAGCTATTGGAATCTCAAGGTCCTTTGAGGAAGCAATTCTATTTGAGTAGAGGATTGAACTGGGGTCCCTAGAACCTTAAGATACCAGGAGAAGGTGGTAAAGCAGTTTAGGTATTAACAGTCATGTTCTGTCTCTGGTTTTAGTGAATATGGGTAAAAGAAGGAAAAAAGCTATTTCTATAATTTAGCCATTTCTTCCTTGTAAGAATTAAAATCTATTGCAGTAGAAAATTTACCATGTAAAAATTTCTCCTTGGAAGCGCAAAGAGTAAAATGTTAAAGTACATAGCTTTATAGGGTTAATTTTCTTCTCCAAATAGCAAGTCAAATACAGAATGTATAAAAGTAAAAATACCCAGGTGAAAATAAAAGCATATATTAATCTCTTTGAAATATTGGGAGGGAGCCAATATTTATTGAGTACCTACTGTTTGTCAGTATTTCACAAGCACTAATTCATTTTGCTCTCCCCCAAATTAGATTGGTAGTGGGTTAATGAAGTGATGGACAGTGTGAAGTCAAATGTATAGCCCAATAATGTGCAGCTCATAATAAACTCAGTGAGTGGAACCTAACTCTACTTCTAATGACAGCACCTTCTCACATCACACAGATTCCAAAATAGAACATCAAAATCTTTATAGAACCAGTCCTGGAAACGAAAGGATGTCAGGTACAGGAGCATTGCTGTCTTACTGTCCTTAGCCAGGAAGAATTGATCTGCAAGATTACAACTAATCATGGGGGGTTACTGAGCTGGTGTGAAGTCCTGGCACTCCCAGCAGGCCACAAGCTAGCTAGTCTCTCTACACTGTGCTCCCTTCTCTTTGTTTCCATGATGGCTGATCCTGAGAGCATTCCCTAATTAATTTTTTGCATGCCAATTTCCATCTCAATGATTGTTTCTTGAAGAATCTAAGCCGTGGCAAAGATAGCCTCTTTACCTTTTTTTAATTGATGTGAAAATAAATAATGGTTCATAAAAACCATAAACTTCCCTATATTATGTTGTAATTCATAATTTGGATGTTGAGAGATCCGTTTAAAATTGTGAACAGTAATTTAACTGAAAGGTCAATAACTCTTCATTGCCTTGAATGTAAATGAATTTCAAACATTAAAAAAAATTGGGACCCATGCAGAATACTTAAGACTATTTGAATATGTATTTTCTTGATCTATTCTTTAGCTGATATTTATATTCACACTCTCCTTTCCCCTTCCCTCCCTCCCTTCTCTCCATCAAATATCCCAATATTCTCCAATTTGTGTCTCTTTTTAAATCTTCTTTTTCTATAAGTACATGCCTTTTGTTTCAGAGACCATAATTTTATTCTTCCTTATGTTTCTTCCTTTCAAACTTTAAAGGTAGTATCAGCGTTTACCGAAGTCATTTGGTTGTGGTTACTTTCTTGCCCAAGGTTATTAAATTCTGAAAACAATCATTTTTCTTGAGTGTGGTAGCAGAAATTTTATGAGCTTCTTGTCCCTGGAGATTCCTAATCTCTTTTGCCAACAACCTTAGTCAACCTTACAAACCCCTAGAAGAGGTTTTGCAATTCCAAAGTTGTTTCTTCAAGGAACATTGATTTTAATCTTGGTAGGAAAGTTGCTCACTTATCTAAACATGATTGGAACCCATAGTCTTCTCAGTTAGCTAAGAAGCCAGTTAAAAGGTAGAATAAGCCATATAAGTAAGACTACATACTTAACTTTTTTATAATGCGTGGTTATATGCCAATATATGTTTACCTTTTGATGACAAGTTACATTTTACATTAAATATAATCAATTGGTTAGCATTTGTGTCATTCTTGAACAAAGCCTATAATGCATCATCCTGTTTCCAGTTTCACTTTCTTTAATTAAAACAAAATAAATGAATAAATAAATCATATAAATAAATAACAAGAATAAAGTGAACACTTATAAAGCAGCTAAAATTAGGGAATCCCCCCTTGTATATGTCCTGCTTTGTTGATGTTTTTGGTTTTTTTTTTGTTAAGTGCTCATATGAATATTTTTTATTGCAAGAACTATTTTAAACAACTCACTTTTATTAAATATTTCTAAAGTATGCAATTTAGGTTCTCTTTAAAACAATATTTCATTTGTTAGTATATGTCTACATATAAAGATTTCAACACCACAAGCAGTTGCTACTCAGAGATTGAGACACATACAGCTGGCTGTCTTCACCATGGTAATTAACTGGAAGTAGCAGTACTCAGAGGAACCAAGTAGTCATGAGCACCTCATTTGCCATGCCCACCAATCAGCATGAAATTAATTTGGTTGGCAAAGTAGATAAAGCAAAATTGCTTAAGAAAGCTTCTACTTAATTTCCAAACCCAAGGAATTCCCTCATCCATATTATTTGACAATTCATCAACTTTTCTTTACAAGGGCTTTAATTTTCTTCTTATGACCCTTAACCAACTGACTCACCTGTCACCAAAATCTATTGCTTTTAAAATATTGTGGGAGAATAATGTTTTGTGTGATCATTACTGTGATAACTAATCTTGGTTGTCAACTTGACTACATCTGGAATCAACTGAAATCCAAGTGGTTGGGTATGCTTGTAAAGGATTTTCTTGACTGGATCATTTAAGGTAAGAAGACCCACCCTAAATCTAGACCACATATTCTAGCAGCAGTCTATATAAAAGGACCTGGAAGAAGAAGGCATCTCTTTTTTGCCTGCTTGTCCTCACTTTTACTGGCAGAATCTTTTAGCCTGTTCCTGAGGTGGTCATTCACTGGTGTTAGGACCCTCTTCAGAATTCCAAGATAGAATGGTGATAGGCAGCTCTCCAAGACTTCCCTGCGACTCCAGTAACAGATTGGGGCTGCTGAGACATTTAGTCTTGTAGACTGAACAACTACCAGCTATGTGGCCTTTCCATCAGGAGGTAGCCATTGCTGTACTATACAGATCACAACCTGTGAGCAACTCTAATAAGTCATAGGCAGATGATAGACAGACAGACAGACAGAAAGACAGAAAGACAGACAGAAAGACAGACAGACAGATAGATAGATAGATAGATAGATAGATAGATAGATAGATAGATAACCCTCACTAAGACATTCGCTATCATTTAAAAACAATGTGTGTGTATTTGTGTGTGTGTGTGTGTGTGTGTGTGTGTGTGTGTGTGTGTGTGT